>WEKX01020605.1:0-43518 GCA_013390025.1 Pitta sordida | reverse complement strand
CTTGTGCTGTGCCTAAAGCTCAGGGGTAGGTACACACAACAGCACCAAACCCAGCTGAACAGCTGAGGAAGAGGAGCTTCACCAAACCTACCTGTTAAATACTCACTGGCTCCAAAGGTTCTTTACCACCACTTCCAGCACGTTAATGCTAATGACTATTAACACTCCAGTCCCTGCTCAGTCATAAAAGTGTCAACACAATTAAACCCATGTCAGAAAGGATGATCTGGCCACCTGCATCCTCTGCATTCAAGGTAACACCCAGGGGCACACCAGACACCAGAATTCTTTGCAAATACTCATTCTGAACATCTGACACATGAGAAAGAGAGTTTAACAGAAGTTCACAGCCTAACAGCATCTGGAGTATTTCACAAGAGACAGAAATCTATAGGAAATTGGGTTGATTAGGTGGCATTGCATATTTATGGGGTCAGGATTTAAAGTAGTTTATTTAGAAGCTGTCTCAGGGCTTTTGTGTGCTGATACTTGTAATTACAGCTACCACTACACCAGGGACTATGTTAGGTGATCCTAATGAGTGAATGAATCTTTGTCTTGTAGGTGTGACTTACAGACTCTATTTGCAAGAGGGGAGAGTGGCTGTAAGGGGATCTCTAAGCTACAAGAAGAATTCTGGGATACTGGCTGCAAGGAAATATTTTGGCCTGAAACTGAGCCACAGATTTTATCACATCCAATCTCTGTGAAGCAGGAGACTGACTGCATTACCTGCTCTGACTGGCGTTGCATCAGAATGGGAATCTTTCCTTCCAGAGCAGATGCCTTGTCTTTGGGATCTAAGGGCTGAGAATGCTGGTCACAGTATTCACAAAAAAAAAAATCCCTGATGGAGATGAGAAGTTCTGATTAAGTCCCTCCTCAGAGCCCTCCACCAACTCGCTCTCCAGTGCTGGGAAGAGGGGAAACACAACAGTCAGACACAAGCCTGGCAGGAGCAGGGCACAGGAGCCAAGGTGGGTGAACTCAATGGGGAATCCAAGAGGAGTGATCTTCTGAGAGCTGCAGTGACAGGAGCTCTGAGAAACAGCAGATAACTCAAACCTGTATGAAGGCAAACCTGGGACCTGACAGCACATATTTACTGACTAGGACGAATCTAGAGAAACCTACTACCATAAAGGTGGATGTGGAGAATGAATATCACAGGTGCCAAAGCATTGCTGGGTCAGACCTTGCAATTGTGCTTCAGTCTCCCTGTTCCAAATAGGATAGACACTTGAGATTGAAAGTCCTTTAAAACCATGACACCCAACAATTTTCCACCAAAAAATGTGTACACTCTGAGCAACAGTAGATTCCATTATAAAGAAGAAAAAAGTGCATCGAATGAAACAATAAGGTTCTCTCAGTGCCCCTCAGAGTATCCATAAAGCTTAATTTTATTGCTCAGTGTCATGGAGACCCTGGTCACTGCCACCTCAAACTGCTCATTAAACTAAACAACAGCCATACCTTGCATGTAGACATGCAAAGGTGAGTGGAGGGGAAGACAGCACTCAAACACAGGGGCAGGGTGAGCAATCAGTCATACCCACATCATGTTTTCATCAGCAATCATGTCCAGTCCTCATGCTGAACTTTAAAACCAGCATTAAGGATGCAGGTGTCCTACACAGAACTCCTTTGGTCATTACAGCAAAGCAAAAGAAATCTGCTTTGATGTCAGTCCTGTGCAGGGAACAAAGTCTATCAGAATTTCCACAAACCCTATTGCCTTCCAGATGACCTCATCACCAAGTGCTTCATCCACCTCTCAGCACTTTCCTCGCTGGTTTTCTTGGCTCCTGCCCACCTGTAGCCCTTACTGATCCCCTCTAATCAATCAGATCTGCTCTCTCATTTGCTAGGAAAGGATGGATTCCCACAGTTTGTGACTTGATTTTCAACTCCTGGTGTTGAGCAGTGGAAAGTAATGCACATTTATGAATTTAGGCTTATCGAAGGTTGGGTTCTCCTGCGCCTTCACAGCAATGGTGGTTTTGTGCTGCAGGTCATCATTTCCATGTAAAAACTGTTGCCACAAAAACTCAGTATTCAAACATGATTTAAAACTAATACAGGATTTGGAGGCAGAGCAGAAAGGTAAGACAGTTATTATTTTCAGTGGACAAACAGTAGTACCAGCCAAAGTAGTGTGGAAGGTAGTGCAAGAAGAACATAGACACACTGAGGGGGCAGACACATTGTATAACAGCCTAAACAAAAGGATGGTAGGAAAGAATTTATACACTACAGTACAACAGGTCACTAAGCAGTGTGAAATCTCACTAAGAAAAAAACCCTCACAAATAAGGCACAAATGGGATCTATAGGGAAACGAAATCTGCCAGGATACCAGTGGCAAATTAACTTTTCTGAACTTCCAAGAAAAGGGGGATATTGATACCTTTTGGTATTAACAGATACTTTCTATGGCTGGCCAAAAGCCTTTTCATGTCAGAACAATAAGGCACCTCGAGTGCCCTGTCCAGTTCTGGGACCCCCAATTCAGGAAGGACATTGAGGGGCTGGAGTGTGTCCAGAGAAGGGCAACGAGGCTGGGGAAGGGGCTGGAGCACAAGTCCCATGAGGAGAGGCTGAGGGAGCTGGAGTTGTTTACGCTGGAGAAGAGGAGGCTCAGGGGAGACCTTGTCACCCTCTACAACAGCCTGACAGGAGGGTGTAGCCAGGTGGGGGTCGGTCTCTTCTCCCAGGCCACCAGCAGTAGGACAGGAGGGCACAGTCTGCAGCTGCATCAAGTAAGGTTCAGATTGGACATCAGGAGGAAGTTCTTCACAGAGAGAGTGAATGGCATTGGAATGGGCTGCCCAGGGAGGTGGTGGAGTCACTGTCTCTGGAGGTATTTAAGAGCAGAATGGATGTGGCACCTGGTATCACGGTCTAATTGACAAGGTAATGTTAGGTCAAAGGTTGGACTTGATGACCTCAGAGGTCTCTTCCAACTTACTTGATTCTCTGATTCTGTGAATCAGTGATTTTCTTTGTAGTAGTAAATTGTGTTTTCGCTTTTGAGTCTTCACTTTGGGTTCCTTGGAGAGAACCACAGTACTTTTACAGCTTTTCCAAGTACACAGCGTCATCTATTGGACTTTCCCACCGCCTTCCAGCACTTCCACTAGATGCTGCTGTGTACACACACACCAGCCCAAAGTGAAAACGTCTCCTCACTGGTCTCAGAGGAACTGTGTCAGGACTAGAAGGTTTTGCTGACCTTCCCTTTTCATGTACAAGCTCTTATCTGCATCACACTCAAGAGGCAATAAGAACTCCTTCTCAGTTACATATAGGAATAAATTTTTGCACTCTCGCTGAATCCAGCTACAGAATTTAAATCATCCAGCAAAAACAGAGCTCACGAAAGTTCTATTCCAGAAAGGTCTGTTGTGATCCTGGCTCCACCTTCAACTGCACCCTTTGATCTGCACCACACACCCTGCTACCTGCACTTTCCTTCTCAGGTCTCTGCACTGTCATAATTCTTCAGTCTCACAGTCAGGATTCAAAAGAAATGTGACTCCACTGCCAAAATATAAAACATCCAGGGACTGTCCCCCGTGCAGTGGTGCCAGAACACTGTTACTGCTGATTACCACCTCAAGGCAGGATATCACCTGCACACCCAGCATGGGCATAACTCCTTAGCTTGCCCAAAGCAAATGTACAGCCAAAATTTTCAGAAAACCACCTGACAAATTGAACATGTTGGGAGGTTGCTCCCACACAAATGGTGTCAGTTATAAAACCTCTTTTTACCCCTTTCATTACCTGGGCACTCAATTCTTTGCAGCACAAGAACTAGGACTATGTGCTTTCCTTTTTAAGGACAAGCACTGTTAACCTTTTCCAGAAGGTTAATGCCAATACTTGCATACCAACTCTATAATTTCCACCATTGGGCGATTGCTCCCACACAAAATGTGCTGGGACACAATGCTGCCTCTGGCTGCTTGGGCCTGTCTACATCTGAAGCACTGGGTCTAGCTCCCTTCCTTCCCATGAAAAAGCTCTGTGACCCACTTTCAGGTGCTCACAACCAAAGTCAGATACCACCTCCAACACTGCACACGTCCAAGAATTGCTCCTAAACAAAAGAGGCCAAGACAGAATTGTTTATCTCCTCATGGTAACTTATCATCTGCTCCACAACAATGGGACTACATGCTTTACTTCCACTGAAAAAGCACTCTAATTCACTTCCTGAACCCCACCCTAGAAAATTGGAGGCATTCAGCAAAAATTGTATACGTTTTGGATCTTCTACATCAGAGGTACCAGAACAGAAAGCTGAGGCTGATCATTAACAAGGTAGTCTGTCCTCTGCACTTGAAAGACTGCACTTGAAAGCTGTTTTCCTCCCTTTCCACATTTCCCTTGCATTACCTTACACACCTTACACACATCCTGCCTACCACTACCTCTGCTTGCCTGGTCTACCACACTTTGCCTTTGCTTTCTACCTCTCCTATCCCATGCCTTGCCTTTCCTACATACCTCTGCCTTGCTTTGCCATCCCCTGCTTTGCCTTGCCTACCCCTCTCATGACTTTCCTGGCCTTCTGCTCTGACTCCTTGCCATGAATTGCTTTGCAAACCCCTTGCCTTGCCTTGCTTACCCGCCCTCCTTGCCTTCCTTCCCTCTGCCTTGCCTTGCCATAAATTGCCTACAGCTCACTTGCATTCACAGATTCACAGATTCACAGAATATTATGAGTTGGAAGAGACCCACAAGGATCATCTAGTCCAACTGACCATCTAACACCTGTACAGAGACCGAATGCACATCCCAGAATGGTAAACATAAACCTAGTTCCCTCACAGTCTAACAGGCCACTTTGAGCCAGAAGGGACCGACAGGATCATCCAGTCCTACACCCCCTAGCTAGATCATGTCACTAAGGCAGCAAAGCACTGGCTGCAGACTGTGTGCCCCAAACCTAGTGAGGTGTGTCTCCAATATATTGATGAGGCAGGAAAACAGCTAAAGAGGCAAGGAGTAAAATCTGCATCGAAAAGAATTAGATCAGCCCTGCACAGAGACATTGCCTTACCTCTCCTTGCCTATCTCTCAGCTTGCTTTGCCTTGCAAACCTACTGCTTTCCTTGCTTTGCCTTACACTCCCTTGCTTTGCCTTGCCCTGCCTACCCCTCCCTTGCCTTGCCTTGCCTTCCATATCTATCCTCTGCCTTGACTTTCCTAGCCCTCCCTTTCCTTTACCCTCTTTTCCTACACCTCCCTTGCCTTGCCTTTCATAATCATCCCGTCTTCATTTCTCTGCCCCTTTTTTTGCTCAGACATGCCTTACCTTGCCTACACCTGCCTTGCCTTGCCTTGCCTTGATCTTCCTGGCATTGCCTTCCCTGCCCCTCCCTTCCCTGGCCTTGTCTTACCTGCCCCTCGACTGACTTCCTTGTGTGACCTACCCTTCCCTCTCCTTGCTTGGCCTACCCATACCTTGCCTTCCTGTCCCCTTCCTTGCCTTGCCCTACTTTCCTTTGACTACCCCCTACCTTGTTTTGCCTTGTATGACCCTGTGTTGCCTTGCCTTCCTCTCCCTTTCCTTGCCTTGAATGGCTTTGCCAACCCATCCCCTGCCTGGCCTTGTCCACCCTGCATTGCTCTTGCCCTTGCCTTCACACATTTCACAGAAAGGGGTATTCTTCTTTATGCAGGATGCTGGGCCTTCGGAGGATGGTTCCTCTAATCGAATGTGCCAAATGACAGCTAGACGGGGCTTTTTATGGCATGTACTCTTTACATATTCGTTAGATAATCTCACTTACCTAATACATATTCTTTAGTTTGCTTTACATAGTCGCACACCTACTGAAAGTCCTTATTTGGCCCTTCGGAGTCTTTGTCATCTTGACCTCAGTTCTTGCTCAGGCACAGTATCACTGTGTTTCACACAAAACCCTGTTACATTTGTTCTTTATCTTGCACGGGTACACAGAGCTGAGTTCACATCCTGCTTGTTTGAGTTACATCCCTTATCTAATTCTCTAAGACTTGTCTAAGATTATATTGTTCCTTATTTGGAAATGATGTGAGCAATATTTCTGTTTCTCCTAGCCCATGAAGCTTAACTTTATTTCTCAGTGTCACAGAGACACCGGTCACTGTCACCCCACACTGTCCACACAGCTAAACAAGTCAACAGTCACACCTGTGCACTGCTTACCCTGTAGACATGCAGAGGAGAATGGAGGGACAGACAGGTGTCAAATACAGAGCAATCAGTCATACCCACATCGTGTTTTCATCAGCAATCATGTCCGGTCCTCATGCTGAACTTTAAAGCCAGCATTAAGGATGCAGGTGTCCTACACAGAACTCCTTTGGACATTACAGCAAAGCAAAAGAAATCTGATTAGATGGCAGTCTGTGCAGGGAACAGTCTACCAGAGCCTCAACAAACCCTACTGCCTTCCAGATGACCTCATCACCAAGTGCTTCATCCACCTCTCAGCACTTTCCTCGCTGGTTTTCTTGGCTCCTGCCCACCTGTAGCCCTTACTGATCCCCTCTAATCAATCAGATCTGCTCTCTCATTTGCTAAGAAAGGATGGATTCCCACTGCATTGAGGGTCATATCTTATGGTCTACGACGAGGAGAAAACGGCAAAATGTCACCGAGGATTGCTACGTGTGTTTCCCCAAAGAGCTCTGGCCTGATGGCAGAATAACTGCTCTCCCCTCCTTATTCACACAGCAAAGAGCCCCTCGAGAAGGCCATGGATGCGGTCCCGGTGTGCCAAGCAGAGCAGGGCTCCTCCGATTTCTTCCTTGTGGGACAGAGTCATCTAGTGGCTGAGCTCTGAAAGATCGGGTAAAGCAGCCCCACTGCAGTTAGGGATGTGTTGGTAGCTTAAACGGGACAGTGCTGCTGCTGCTGCTGCGGATACGGGGA
This sequence comes from Pitta sordida, assembly GCA_013390025.1. NCBI lineage: Eukaryota > Metazoa > Chordata > Aves > Passeriformes > Pittidae > Pitta > Pitta sordida. Next base: position 36,587 of record WEKX01020605.1, on the reverse strand, counting down.
CAGGTTGCTACAGAGCTGTTCAGTTATTAACTGTTCTGCTCAGGCTCACATGTATAAAGCAAAATATAAACACATGGTACCAGGTACAGCAGCCCCGAGGAAATCCTCCCACGCCCTGGTCCAGGCCAGAGGCTCAGGCAGTGTGCTAGGGAACACAGGCACCAACAAACCCCAACACAGCCTCCAAACTCCCAGAAGGTGGCTCGGCACCTCCCTGCTCAAGCACAGTCGTGTCTTTGTACTTGACAACCTGTCACAGCTTAATGCCATGAATAATCTCCTTCACCTCTGGAAGCTGCTCCGATCATTCCAGTGGATGTCTGCTAGCTCTGAAAGCCAGTGTGCCACCTTCCCCTGGTCACACTGGTGACACTGGTCAAGACTTTGTAGACATGAACTATGGCCCTTCTCAGGCGTCTCCTTCCCAGCCTGAATAGTCCTGGCCCAGCTCCTCAGTCCTTACATATAAGTCATTACACAAAGCTGATGTCTTTTTTTTGAGGCCTCATTAATTGTGAAAAGGTGAAACTTCCTAGACCTTTAGTGATTTATTTGTTTGTCAGTGCCCCAGGAGAGCCAAGGCCCTTAGGCCTGACCAGTCTGTCAGTGTCCCATTATGGGGACCTTTCACTGAACAGTCTCATGGGATCAGAGGGTGATTCCACTGCCCCTTTCAGGGGGATGGACCATCAGCATAAAGGACATCCCCCAGTTGGTCTTCACCATTTATGTTGGTCTTCACCATTTATGTTAAACACTGACAGCAACTGCTAGTGCCTGTGAAAGACTCACACTAACATAATAACACTTTCTGTTAATATAAAATTGTGACACATTAAGGTTTGAAGATTTCCAGGGATAGCATCTGACTGCAAAAACATCTTTAGAGCAATATACAAACTTTAATACCAAGAAAAGTATTCAGCACATGTACAGTGTGGTTCTTACCCAGCAGGTGTCCCTGTAAGAGGAGAAGACATGTTCAGCCCATCCAGTGATCCCTGCATTTACACTGGAATCCTCCCTCACTTTCCACACATTCTTGATTTTTATACTATTTATGTTTAAGTGGAGCTTGAGTGACTTGAGTCATAAATACCTTTGTTACTGATTGGTTTAAAACTCTCTTGGTTCACTTTGAAAGACACAAAGAAACATCAAGCACATGTCCAGTGAGGGGTGGCCACACCTTGCAGTCAGGTAATTTTGGCTTTCATGAACCAAGTTCATCTGAGGAGAACAATTTCAGCACCGTTGTTGGCTCAGCAGCAGGACATCTCATCTCCCCTGGTTGGTTTGACAGGTGCTGTGTGGACTCATCAACTGCAAAGTACCACTGAGTTCCTCTCCCTGCAAGGATTTCCACAGAGCCTGGCCAAGGTGTCTCTGCTCTGCTCCACCCTCTGTTCCATCCCTTTCAGCAGGTGCTTAAAAGTGGTGTGGGGAATTATCATGGAGCCTGCCATCCACATTCCACTCAGGGAGTAGCTGCTACATGTTCCTCTGTAATTTCCATATTGTTATAACTTCTGTTAGGATGTGGTTCTAATATTTAAGGATGGCAAAGGTTTGGGAATTATCACTGGTTTATACATAGGATTACCCCTGAAACGACATCTGATATTCAGAATTATTATTTTAAAAGAAGGGACACCTTTGGTTTTGATCTTTTATACATCTCCAGACATCAATTTATATATTTATACACTCCAGACATCATGAGGATGACCACACAGCCTCTCAAATCCCCCTTTTTAGCTGACCAGGCTGTGAAGGACACCTTATCCTTGCTCACTGCACTCACTCACATACAGCACACTGACACAAAGGCAGAACAACCAACCACATTTATTGTTTTGGAGTCATGGTGCCAAGCCCATCTGGTCCACAGCACGGAGTCTGCTGTGCCAGGTCAGCTGGACCCTGAGAGGAGGCTCTGGAGATGGGGAGATGCCAAACCACCATTTTGGAAAGTCCACGTCTACACTGCCCATGTTGGGCACCCTCTGCCCAGTGATGAGCCAGAGATTACAGACACTGATAGCCAGGGAAGGGGAGTGATCCTGGGAGGAGGCACCTCCTCTCAGCTCCAGATTCTTCTGGATGCCTTCAGGCAGGATGCCAAGTAGTGTGCAGGCAGCTGTAACATCTGTCAGAGATTTGGGATTCACTTCCTCACTGGAATGACAGGGGAGCAGACACCCAGGCATCTGGAGGTTTTCTTCAGGGATGACTCTGAAACACCCATTTTATCTGTGTAAGCAGAGAACCCAGAGACATGACCAATCCAGTAAGAACCACCAACAGCCAGGATCTTCATGCTCCTAAAATTCAGAAAGCATCTGTCTTTGAGACCATGCAGAAAATATTACACACTACTGCTTTCCCACAGCTAGAAAGACTTTGGGACCCTACTCAACCACTGATGGTGAGTCACTTCAGAGACAGATTTTTCTAGGGCTAACTGTGATGGGACTACTGGACACTGCTTTCTCACCATGTTCCCTGTGTGCTCTCATAGCTGTGTCCACACAACATTCCTCCCTACAGATTTGCTTCAATAGCTTTGGCGTTTTCCACTGAATGCAGCACGACTCTTTTTTAGAGAAGGCAAACAAACAAGCCTGCCACCCGCAAACAGCCCAAAGTGACTGGGGTTGCAACGAGGACAGAAGAGCAGCTTTTGTTTCAGGCTCACTTTCCTTCTTTCATTCCCTAGTCTGCATGGGCAGGGAGTCACTTACCTGGGTTCTGGGTGACAGCAACACCCTGGATTTCTGGATTCCTCCTGGGCAGCAACACGTTAAGTTACTAAGTTACCATGATCACTTAGAAAATAACATAGAGAAAATGTGATTCCTTGGCAGAATGGTGAAGAAAACAGGCAGGGTAATGTGGGAGAAGCATCTTTGTCTTCGAGTGATCTGGAAAAAAAAAATAATGGGAGGAATCAAAGCCAAAAGACTCTGAATGGTGTGCTTTGTGCTGGAAGTTAATACTGCACTGCGCCTGAGGGAAGGAGGGCAGGGAATATTGTTTTGACCTGCAGATAGAAGAGAGGACTATAATAAAGAGCTGTGAATCTGGCCATAAGCAGAAGACCCCACATAAATTTTACTGATGCTAGAGCTGCCTCCCTGAATACTAAAGCTGTGCAGTCCGTCTCCCTGCCTTGAATGCAAAGCAGTGTTGACATGATTGAAATTCACTCAACAAGGAAAAACGGAGTGAAAAAGGAAATGAAAGCAAACATAATTTGGATTCTCTCTTTTCTGTTTGTTTCTCACCATCTCCCGAAATAGTTGTTTGTTTTCTTTGAGCTCGTACTGTAATAAAAAATGGACATTTGGATCGAAAATAAAAGAGGAGCAGGGCACAGTGTTAACATGAGACAAAAAGGCAGCAAGGCCTGGATGCAGAACTAGAGCACAAGAGGACCACAGAGCCCAAAGAATGCTCCTCAGTAGCCAAAGGCATATGAGCCTATGGGTGGCTGCACTGGGCCACACCGCCCCAGGGTGACAGCAGGGACGTGCCAGAGCAGCACAGCTGTGTTGCACTTGGGATGAACAACACTGCTGTGGTCTATGGGGCACGGGGACCGAACCTCTTCAGAGGACTGTGGGGCTCAGAGAGCACAGGTGCGATGCAGCAGCTCAGCAGGGGACAGTGAGGAACAGCCCCTGTCCCCCGTCCAGGTTCCTCACCCAACTGCTGCTGCTGGAAGGGAGCAGGACCCAACCTACGCTCCTTGGACTGTCACTAATGGCACCTGCTGGACACCACATCCGTGTGCTGCCCACCCCCGAGAGACCTCAACATTGCCAGGGCTGCTGCAAGGGGCCCCTAAAGCCACATGGACTCTGAGTCCCATGGGCCAGCCGAGAAAACCCCACAGTGCCAGTCCCATGGGACTCTAAATCCTGCAGGGCTCCCTAAAAGCCACAAGGGCAGCTGTGAAGGGCCAAAAATCCCACAGAGCAATCTGAACTCCGTAAGGCCGCCTGTTAGGGGCCCTAAATCCCACGGGGCTCCCTAAATCCCAGAGAGACAGCTGCACTGGGGCAGAGTGCACCTAAACCCCACAGATCCAGGGCAAAAATCCTGAAATTCCACCGCACTGCCCAAGGCACACGGACACAGCAGCAATGGGCCCCCAAACCCCACATGGCAAGGGGCTNAGCTCCGCCCGCCAGAACCTCCCGAGCCTTCCCAGCCCCGGGGAAGGGACGAGCAGCGCCACCGCCGCCTTCCGGGGCGGGACCGGGGCGGGTGACGGGAGATCCGTGTCGGGAACGGAGCGGGGCCGAGCCGAGCGGGGCTGAGCCGAGCCGAGATGGCGCAGCGGGCGCTCCCCAACCCCTACGCGGACTACGACAAGTCCTTGGCCACCGGCTACTTGGACGCGGCCGGGAGGGTGAGCGGGGCCGGGGGAGCCGTGCCCGGGTGGAAGCGCCGGGTGCCCCGGGCTGTGCCCCCGCCGGTGTCCCCGGTGCCCCAGTGCCCGCCCGCTGTTCCCTTGACGTTTGGTGGGTTTTCTCTCCACAGCTGAGCCCCGAGTTCACGCAGCGGCTGAATAACAAGATCAGGGAGCTGCTGCAGCAGATGGAGAGGGGCCTGCAGTCCGCCGACCCGCACGACTGCACCGCGTACACGGGCTGGGCAGGTAGGGGCTCTCCAGGGGACAGTCCCAGGGCACACCGAGGGGCTTTGCCACGGGCAAGGGTCACAGTCGATCCGTGTCGAGAACGGTGCTGCTTCCACGTGTTTTAGTCCATTGTAAGGAGGGGATGTCTTTGTGCAGACGCCCCAGGTTTGAAGCAGGTGTGAAGGTGCAGAGGGAAGATCACTGAGGTAGGGCAGGATGGGGACTTCTCTTGGTTGATAGTGCTGAATTTATGCGATGGGGGAGCGCCAGCACCTCCCTGAGAGCACCTTCCGGAGAGGAGCCGTGGAAGGGACTGGCCCCCAGTTTGTCCACAAAACCAGTGNGGATCATCGAGTCCAACTCCCAAGCGAACGCCCACCCAGGGATCAGCCCCACAACCCTGGAACCACGGGCACCACGCTCCATCCATCCAAGCCTCCCACCATCCAGACCATGTCACTGAGCTCCTCATCCAGTCTGACCTTAAACACCTCCAGGGATGGCGACTCCACCACCTCCCTGGGCAGACCATTCCACAAAAATCCCGCAGAACCTGCTGCAGTCGGTCCTGAACACCGCACCACCGGATGCAGCGGGTCCCTAAACCCCACAGGGTCACACAGAAAAGAGGCCACAGACCCCACAGCTTCGCCCGCCAGAACCTCCCGAGCCTTCCCAGCCCCGGGGAAGGGACGAGCAGCGCCACCGCCGCCTTCCGGGGCGGGACCGGGGCGGGTGACGGGAGATCCGTGTCGGGAACGGAGCGGGGCCGAGCCGAGCGGGGCTGAGCCGAGCCGAGATGGCGCAGCGGGCGCTCCCCAACCCCTACGCGGACTACGACAAGTCCTTGGCCACCGGCTACTTGGACGCGGCCGGGAGGGTGAGCGGGGCCGGGGGAGCCGTGCCCGGGTGGAAGCGCCGGGTGCCCCGGGCTGTGCCCCCGCCGGTGTCCCCGGTGCCCCAGTGCCCGCCCGCTGTTCCCTTGACGTTTGGTGGGTTTTCTCTCCACAGCTGAGCCCCGAGTTCACGCAGCGGCTGAATAACAAGATCAGGGAGCTGCTGCAGCAGATGGAGAGGGGCCTGCAGTCCGCCGACCCGCACGACTGCACCGCGTACACGGGCTGGGCAGGTAGGGGCTCTCCAGGGGACAGTCCCAGGGCACACCGAGGGGCTCTGGCAAGGGTCACAGTCGATCCGTGTCGAGAACGGTGCTGCTTCCACGTGTTTTAGTCCATTGTAAGGAGGGGATGTCTTTGTGCAGACGCCCCAGGTTTGAAGCAGGTGTGAAGGTGCAGAGGGAAGATCACTGAGGTAGGGCAGGATGGGGACTTCTCTTGGTTGATAGTGCTGAATTTATGCGATGGGGAGCGCCAGCACCTTCCAGAGAGGAGCCTTGGAAGGGACTGGCTCCCAGTTTGTCCACAAAACCAGTGCTCCCAGACTAGGGAGGTGCACATGGTAGGTCATTTACGTGCAAGGAGTCCTTGCCTGTGGCCTGAAAAAATGCCCATCTCTTCTGTTTGGGCTGAATTTTGTCTGTCTGATTGACAGGTTGCTCCAATCCTGTTCCCCAGGTAGTGTCCAGTGACCACTTAGCCAGGGCTAGTCCTGCTCCAGTACCTGCTGGAAGGAGCAGAAATGAAAATGTGAGTACGTATAACACAGTGTGGGAGCCTTCCTCACTCTAACTCTTGTGTGCAAAGCTTCCAGGAGCTTGTCTTTCTCCCATTCTGCATTTTCAGCCTTGGGAACATGCCCTCACTATTCCTCCCCGCTGGTGTGGGAGGACACACCTTTCTCTGTGCCTCACCCTTAGCTGCTGCTGTGTGCTTTGTCAGCTGTCGTGCCTTCTACGCCGTGCCAGGCCCTAAGGAGAGACCCCAGGGGAGCTGCAATTGATCTCATGCTTGCTGCAAGGTTTTTGGCTGCTGCTAGTTTGGGGTTTTTTGGCAGTACACTGCAATCCTAAATGGCAACTTTGTACAGCACAAAGTGTGTGGGTGCTGTGGAACAGTTTGCTTGGGAGAGTGGTGTTCACTGTGTTGGTGCTAAGCTGATGTTTCAGCTTGATGGCAACAGTCAGAAATATGTACTTAAAATTTTTAGTAAGGCAGGCAGGCTCTGAGAAGCTCACAAGAAATGCTAGGATACCACTATTAAAATTCCTGTGTGGGAGAACATTGGTTTTATCAATCAAATCCATGGGCAGATTTCACATTCAGTGGATTGAAGTTCGCAGATACTACACCGTAATTTTGTCACTCTCCCTTCTTTTTTAGCTTTATTAATATATTCAGTGCTGGTTTCCAGAGACAAAATTAATTGGGCCAAAAAAAGCAGGTTTCTTCTCTAACTGGTTATATAGAAAAGGCTTGTTGAGTATCTCCTCATGTAAATCATTGCCCCGCATCTGAAACTCTGGAGGCCGCTAATAAGAAGGATTTGAAATCCTTCTTTTTGGCTCTCTTAGCCCAAAATTCTGCATGAAATGGAACATACTTGAGTGTTCTACATTACACCCAGTAATACACAGCATATTCTGGCATTTTACTGGGGCCTGTTTCTTTCCCACCACACTTGACAGAGCCCTGTCCCCCTGGCCTGTGTTTGTGCCAGGGAGGCCACGGCTTCTTGGCACATGAAGCTGGAGCAGAGGAAGGAAAGGACTGACATTTTCAGCTCAGAGGCAGTGAAAACATACTTTGGATCAAGATTATCCAGTGTATGGCTGAGAGCCCTCAAAACAAATCTGAATTTGCCTGTTATGAGTTCATTCAGTAGGATCAGGGCCCTGTAGGCAGCACCTGGTACGTACCTGGGTACAGTCCAGCCTCAGCAATTGTGCCCTGCTTTGGCTTTTAATCAGTTTAGCAAGACTGCTGGAAGAGCTTTTGTGGTCTTAATCTGTTTCACTGGCATCACAATGTTGACTGAGGAAAGGTAAACTGCTGTAAGCTAATTCTGAGCTGGAAGCAGTTCAGATTGTGGCAGAAGTACAGCTGCCTCATCCCTTTTCCAAACAGGTGCCAAGTGCTTAGTGGGTAGTTTTTGTGAAATCTCCATTTCTTGGAGATCGTGAGTATTTGACTGCACAAGGCTCAGAGCAATGCCGTGTAAATATGAAGCTGGCCTTACTTTCAGAGGGTTAGATCAGGTCGCCTCCATTGATCCCTCCCAACCTAACCTGTTGTATGATTTTATGATGGGGTAAAAAGTTACAAAAAACCCGTTTGTTACCCAGGTTTTAAGACAGGAGAGGCTTAGGCATCCTGAATCATGTCCCGTGACCCATCCCTATGTGCAGAGTCGGGTTTCTGCTTCTTCCCTCAGTGTTTGGCATCTTGCTTTGAGGGTGCCAGCTCACTTACTCCCCTGGCGCAACGCAAGGTCTCCAGGATCTTTGTTACTCTAGGTGGCCAGGTTGGAACTGGTCCAAATCCAGTCAGTAAATACCCCTTTTTGGAAAAACCACTGTCCTTTGTGGAAGAACCAAGGAGGCATCTGTTCAGAACACAAACAGCACAACTGCAACATAAAGAGCAAGTCTAAACTTGCCAGGAAGCTGAGGCATAGCTTCTCTTTGATCAACAGAATGGTCACATGGATGAGACACTCTTTCAGCAGTGCTTTAGCTCATGAGCACCATTTTTTTGTCATATGCAGAACTGACTTTTGCTTCCCAGCTCCCTGCAGGAACATCTGGGGAACTACAGAGGTGGTCCAGTAGTAATGGATCAACAGAATGTCTTTGGCAGTAGCAGCCACAGGCAGGCACTGCATGGCAGTTCTGCTGGAAACAGGAGTCACAAAATTAGGTCACATTTCCAGCTGGGACACTGAACACAGAGCTCCAGGACAAAAAGAAATGGAACAGATCTGCAGCTGACCCCGCCCCAGGGAATGGATGGTGCCATGTTTGTACAGCACGTAAAGCGTGCCAGACAAACACCCAGGCAGTCAGCACTGGTTCTGCCCTTCTGATCAGCCTCAGAGTATGAATTCCTTGAGGAGTGGGTTAAGAAAATTTCCATTAAATTCAGTTTTTTTAAACCTTTGGGTTTAAAAACAAAATGTAATGGATAAATGAATGATTTGGGGAAGCAACTTCCACTCTTCAATGCAGGTCAGGGATTTTTTTAATCTTTCCAAGGATGCTTGGGCCTGGCAGGAAAGGGGGCAAGAAATGTTTTAAAAGAGAAGAGGCAAAGAAATCAGAGGAAAACAGTGCCAAGACATTTCCTTTCTAAGAATTCAGTCCTAGCAGCACCCTTGGCATGGTAGTTATGTACATAATTAGGACAGGACCCTGGCAGTGGAAATAGAAGCTAAAAGTTGTATATTAAAGCAGGTAAGTCAAGAGTGCAAGTTGTGTTCAGACAACTATCAGACCATTAAGGGTCTAGAAGCTGTGGTAGGTGCTAAATCAAGAAGAGTCACTTCACATTTGCTAGCTGGAAAAGGAGGGTTGCCCGTTAAAGAAGGACTTCATATCCACATCTTTATAGGCTTGAATTCATTATAAACTGAGCTCTCTCTGGAATGAACTCAAGACTTGGGTGAGTTTCTGTAGGTGTCATATTTTGCCCCTTGCTACTAAAATTGGATGTATGTAGAATTTGGTGTAATTGTGTGCTGTTCTCCAGGCCCTCCTGAGCCAGGCACTGCTGTTTGGCTTGACCTGCTGTCCACTCTTAAGTGGCGTCAGGTACAAGGAGGTTGCAAAGCAGGAAACAAGCTGTGGATGCTGCAGGTCAGGATTATGTCCCTGGATGTTCCTGAGAAGCCTGAGGTGCCCGAGATGAGGCTGAGGAATGGGCTTTTAGGTTCGTTGTAAGAGCCAGGGCGGAGGGCGGAAAGAATTAACTTTTCTGGTGGTTCCAACCTGTGTGTTCCTTTTCTAGGCATTGCTTTGCTGTATTTGCACCTGCATGATGTGTATGGAGACCCAGCCTACCTCCAGGCGGCCCATGAGTACGTGAAGAAGAGCCTGAGCTGCCTGACAAGACGCTCCATCACGTTCCTGTGTGGTGATGCCGGGCCCCTGGCAGTGGCTGCTGTTGTGTACCACAAGCTGCAGAACCAGAAGCAGGCAGAGGACTGCATTGTTCGGTAAAACACCTCGTTGGGGCTTTGAACTCAAGTTCCTCGTGCTCATAGAGCTGTTTGTTAGTTGGCTTCGACTTAAACCTTGGGTTGGCAGCATCCCTTTCAACTGCTGAATGCAGCTGGTTGTGATTGACTTATTTCTGTTTTATGCCTTTCCTCGACTGTTTTCAGATGTATTTTTGTTGGGTACTTAAGACAAGAAAAGGCCAAACAAGCAGACCTAGATCAGCATGTGGCAGAGGAAGGGAAAGTGTTAAGGAGATGCAGTTGCAAGCTTTCCTTACTTAAGGGTGATCAGTTTTGAGAGGTGAGAAACATCTCAGTAGAGAGTTTCCATTTTTGTGTGGTCAGCACAACCCCTGCTGCTTCAGAACAGCACTGAGTACCCTGAGACAGCCATGAGCAAGTGATGGATAATAGTAATTTTGAAAAGCCACAGGTAGTAATCAGACATGCCTGTATGGTTTGGACACCAAGGTCCCACGCCCTTAACTAAAAGTAGCTTCTGGTTCATGAGGATCTGGTCAGTCTGAGGACAGAACTCTCTTCTTTATTCTTGTAACAATCTCTGGGTTGGATTCTGCTTAATACTTGGACAAAGTGGGAAATCTCACTTTGATTAATATATTTGCTAACAAAAAGGGAACTAATCTGTCCAATGGTCAGTTGTGGTCAATGCAAAAGTCCCACGTTGTGAAAAAATCCGTAACTCATGTTTTCTTACTGAGCTCTCCCCTCCCTGCATCCACCATGTTCTCCCTACGGTTTATTTGTAAAATGGAATCTCGTCATTCATTCTGCACTGCTATCTAATGGTGTCATCGAGGCAGAACTTGGGAAATTGATTTCTTAGTATATCTGAAGGGAGGAAAAAGAAAACCATGTCTTGAAGGAACAGTTGTACTGTCCTTGCTCTGCCACCAATTCCCAGAGCACTGAGCCTGATCATCTTCCTTGAAGAAGAGAGTGTTTCTCTGCGAAACCTGCCTTGTTTTCCCTCCATCCAAAGACTGCTGATGGTTGACAGTTGAGGCTGATATATGAATAGGAGTGGCTCTTTTCAGAGACCTCCATTTACCCCTCAGACCTGGGAAATGCATTCTGCACACAGTCAGTCCAGCACCATCCCAGGTATCTCCACATTTCATAAAGAGCAGAAACTAGTGGCACACTTCCTCCCCTTCTGATCCTGCCTGGAAAGCAGCTGGAGGTAAAGCAGGAATGGGTAAGGAGCAGCAATAGTAGCTCCAGCTGCACCAGCTTTTCCCATGTGAGATTTCACATCCAGACCTCAGAAAATCCCTACTGCAGGTATTACAGTCCATCCATCCATCCATCTGTTTCTGGGCAAAGTCTGTCCAAACACTGCTTTCCTCCTTGAAAACCTTCCTCATCCTACTTTCCTTGGACTTGGAGACAGGAGCCATGAGGAGGTAGCAGGGCTTTCCTTCGCAACATGCTGTGCCCTGGAGCCAAGACTACCAGGCACCTTTCCTGCTCCTCACACTGCTGTGACAGGGAAGCCTTGCAAACACGAACCTTTCCTGGCTGGTTTCGGAGCAGGAAGCATCTCGGAGCAGCTTTGCAGCCACCTGTGCTAGTGTTGGAGAAGTGGTAGCACTTTTCAGATTGCTGCCTCAGGGGTGAGCAGAAAAGTAAAGCCAAATCCAGTCACGTTGCTCCCTGCTGCTCTGACAGGGAAGGACATCCAGCCTTGCTGGAAGTGTGATGAGAGGTAAAACAAAGGAAAAACTGCATCAAAAGTGACTTGGGCTACAAAGCATCAGTGTGAAGAGCTGACAGTCTCCATTAGTGCTACAGGAATATCAACAACTTTGCAACGTAATAGGAAAGTGGCAAAGAAAACAGGTACCCAGCTGCGGCAGATGTCACTCTCTGCACTCGTGGGGCTAAAGCTTGGTGCCAGCCAAGCTGTCCTCAGTGTGGGGTTGTCCCCAGACAGCCACAGGACACTCTGGTGAGCTGTTCTCACTGCTGCTCAGCTCTCCCTAGAGCAGATTTCTTACATGTGCCATGGCAGCTTGACATTAAACAGCATTTGTAGCTCCACCTCTTACTTAGATTTTTAGCTCATTGAGGTGCCTCTTTCTCCACTGACTCCGTAGCCCTGGCCACTTGCAGGCATGGAGAACTGGCTTTTCTGTCAGAATTTCTGAGCTTTAGGAGTGAGATTCTTCCACAAGGCAACCAAATTAAAGGGATACCATTTCAGTTGGAAAGCAATAATTTTTGGCAGAGGATTGCAGCACTTGCCAGCACCATCACAAGGAGGAAACGCCTGGCAGCCTTTCCTGAGCACTCAGCATCTTCCTGCTGACCATTTCCTTTATCCCAGGTTTCCCCCTCAAGCAGCTTTCCCAGAGCTGATGCTTTAACATCCAAGCACATGTAGTATGAGGGCATTGTAAAAAACTGGGCAAGCTAAATAAGCCAAACAAAAATCAGTGGGAAAGGAGCAAGTCTACACCTGGTGTGGCTGAAAGGCTGCAACAGAGACTGGCCTGATGCCTGCCAGGGCACAGGGACACACCATGGGTTTGATTTCCAGCCTCAGTGCTTGGTTACATGGCTTTGGGTATCCTCTAATCCCCCCATGTGAATTTTTGATCACAGTTTGCTCCATCTGCACAAGGTTGACCCGCGGGTCCCAGATGAGCTGCTGTACGGGCGCATCGGGTACCTCTACGCACTGATATTTGTGAACAAGCACTTTGGAGAGGAGAAGATCCCTCAAAGTCACATTCAGCAGGTACTGTGCCTTTTACTGTCTCTTCCCATGCAGCTCACCTTTGGGCAGGTAAAAATCAATGCCAGATGTAGAGAGCTCTTGCAACAAGGGAGCAGCCACATCACGATATCCCCGCTGCCCTTCTTCCTAAAGGACAAAGCACTGCATGTCCCCTGCTATCCATGTAAATCCATAGGCAGGACTGAGCTGGCATATATTTCATTCCCTCACAGGTTATTCTGAGTTGGAAGGGACCCACAGGATCATCCAGTCACTCATGCTCTTCCCTCTGCTTGGGCAGAGAACTCTGTGCTGCAGCATTTTTCTCACCCACATCTCTTCTCATCACAGGTCTGTGAAGCAGTTTTAGCCTCAGGAGAGAGCCTGGCCAAAAAGAGGAATTTTACAGCCAAGAGCCCCCTGATGTATGAGTGGTACCAGGAGTATTACGTGGGGGCAGCCCATGGTTTGGCTGGGATTTACTATTATCTCATGCAGGTGAGGCACTGGAGGAGAGGCACGGAGTCATTTTAAAGCATTCGTGAGCAAAACACATTATAGGTGACCCATTTTATTAGACTCAACTCTGAGAAGAGGTGGGGGTTTCAAGTGTATGAGCTTTCCTTCAAGACCCTCAAAGTTAGAGGTCTCACATTCAGGATAAGCAGAATTCCCTTGAGTAGAACCCTCTTCTGTGGCTCAGAGAGGAAAGGGGGATTGGTGGGTTGGAAGCAGATTTGGCAAGAGGAGGATGCAAGGTGATTATTGCTCAGGAGCACACAACAGCTGTAGTTGTGAGCAGTGGTGTGCCATCAGCCCGAATTTGAACCAGATCCCCTGAGCTTGTTCCCTGGCTGATGTTTTAAATGATTTTAAGTGGAATTCTCCTGTAAAATACTTTATGGGCTTCTTGCCTCTCTGCCATATGAAGTATGAGGACCCTGGATCAGCCAAGCGTGATGCACAAAAAGCCTTGAGGGAAGCAAAAAAGTGAAATATGGAGGGGAGAACATCTTTTATCTCTAATGGTTTTACACCACACGTATTGATTTTTAATTTCCCAGTTACCAATCTGGGAGCAGTGTGATCCTTAGGTGAGAGTGCTCATTGCAGTGAGGAAATTAGAACTGCCCAGATTTTGTGGGGGGCAGCATTATTGGAAGAGGACACTGAAGCCACTCCCTCTGTCTGAGGCCAGCAGGGAGAAAAATCACCCAGCAACTTCTGTGAAAATGCAGCATCACAGCTGAGATGCTCTAGGTGCTAAGAATTCATCCTGATTTTACACAGTTTATCTCTTCACTCCTGCTCTGGGTACCTGAAGCTATTGCTGCTCGTCTTTAGGAGAAGCAGCAGCAAGGCCTCTTGCTTTGAGTGCCAGGGGACATGCTGGGGACAGTCTTTGTTCAGGGAGCAGGCAGGGGCCAAGTGGGTATCTGTGAGGTGTGAAAGCCTGGACCAAATGAAATCCTTCATTTACAAGGAGCAAGAGGGAACACAGCCATAGCTGGCTTTGTTTCTGCCCTTCAGGCACACCTTGGGTCTCTCAGGCACAGACAGAATGGTAGTTCTCCCTGATTTAATGCTTTCTCTCTCTTAGCCTGGCTTTGGAGTGAGCCAAGTGAAGCTGCACAACATGGTCAAGCCCAGTGTGGATTATGTTTGCCAGCTCAAGTTTCCATCTGGGAATTACCCTCCGTGCATCGGTGACACCAGAGACCTCCTCGTGCACTGGTGTCATGGGGCACCAGGTGTGATCTACATGCTTGTCCAGGCCTACAAGGTACAGAAATCTTACAGAGACCCTTTGGGGACCCCTAAATGTGGAACTTCATCAGGGAGAAGGTGCTGTGAGACCCCCCCCGCCTGAGAGTGGGATGGCTTGTTACAGTGCAATCACTGCCCAGGGACCACTGACAGATATGGAAATTAATCTTTTTTAAAATTTTGCTGAAAATGCCTCTCATTTGTGTGGGCTTCCTGTTGCGGGTGGTTGATGGTGCCAACTAATTGTGTGTGAAATAATGGTCATACATCCCTATTCATCATATCAAAAACATCCTTGTTTAAAGCAGACAGCAAAGTCACTTCAGCAGGAGAGAAACTAATTAACCCCAGGCTCTTTGTTTGGAGGAAATCACCTCAGCAAGGACGACTCTTTGTTGTCCCTGCAGGTCTTTGGGGAGCAGCAGTACCTGAATGATGCCCTGCAGTGTGCAGAAGTGATCTGGCAGTATGGGTTACTGAGGAAGGGCTATGGGCTGTGCCACGGGACAGCTGGCAATGCCTACGGCTTCCTAGCACTGTACAACCTCACCCAGGACATGAAATTCCTCTACAGAGCCTGCAAGGTAAGAGCCTGTGGGAGGGAGAGGGGATTATTCACTGCACAACTGCCTTTGCATTTGAAACCAGATTTCTAGAGTGACAGACATGGAGAATAGTCCTTCAGCACTGCAGTCGCTTGACAGCCTGTCCAGGAGGGATTTCCCACACAAGCCTTTGCTCTGCAAGGGGCAGCATGAGGATGAGAGTGGGGTTTTTCTTTTTAAGATTTGTCTTTAACCAAATCTGAACACTTTTGTTCCTCTCCTGTCAGTTTGCAGAGTGGTGTTTGAGCTATGGCCAACATGGGTGCAGGACTCCAGACACACCGTTCTCCCTCTTTGAAGGTAACTTCAGTCTCTGCCCTTGTGCTTTGCTCCTGGATCTGAGCTGGTCCAGCACCAGGGAAAACCAGATACTCACACCTCTGAAGCCATTGCAAAGCTCAGTGTAGAGGCTGGAAAGGAGATTGTACTCACTCATTTACCCTTTCCCAGGGCCAGTCTCCTCGTGGCACAGGCTCCTACAGCTGCCTACAGTGGCAGTGCCACCGGTGAGGACCTCAGGCAGCAGTGCCATGGGGACCAGAGTTTGGCAAAGCTGCTCAGTGTTAAAGCAGAAGGGAGGGAACTGGAGGGGGGAAAGACCCATTGTTTTGTCCCTGGTGCTTTTCAACATTTGATCAACATCAAAATGCTTTCCTCATACCCTCAAAACCCAAAGCTGCTTGAGAAACCTGGGTTCAGACCTTTTTTTTTCCTTCTGTCTTCATGATTTGTTCACCCCCAGATAATTGATAAAATAGGTGCCCAAGGGGAATCTCTCTAAAGCACAATGTGGGTTTTTTTATCCCCAGGAATGGCTGGAACAATTTACTTCCTTGCTGACCTGCTGGTGCCAACCAAGGCCAAGTTCCCTGCCTTTGAACTCTAAAGCTGAGCTTGGCAGTTTTCTGCTTGAATCCTTCTGCACTTGGAATCGCAGGTGGAAGCTGTTTTCTGCTCCTTCCAGACTCACCATTCATTTTTTACCCAGCTGAACATAAACCCATCCTCCTGAGGGCATCCTGAGTTCTCTAACGTCTCTTGTCATCTCATTACAATTTAAAAGGCAGAATGCAGATTTTGCTGGTGTCCCTTAGAAATGCAGAGTTGCAGGTGGAAGCAGGGAGAACTGTACAGTATTTTGTTGCCTACAGAGTTTTGCTATTTTCTGTATCCTATTTCCTGGGGAAAAGTTTTGTACTGAATGTAATTTGGGCTACGTATTTAATTTCTTTTTGTGCTAACAAATGATTACGGGATTTTAGCAAGAGGGAAGTTGCAAGTTGTTTTTAAGTGTTTTCTTTCTGAGGTGGTTCAGTAGCTGGGTTGTGCCACATGAGGCAAATGTGATGGATCTGGGAGTCTTTGTATATGTTTTTAATGTCTTATTGCGAGTGACAGGGCCAAAGCCTTGTCCTGAATTTCCACCTGTTTGCTTTAAAGGCAAACGTGATGTACAGCTGTTCTCTGCATTCTTTTCAGTGGCAGACAAGGAATCCACTGCCATTGTACACTCAACCTACTGGAAAACTCCACTCTAAAAGTGAGCTAAGCATGCTTGCACTTGTAATCTCTTCTGGTTAGCTTTGAGAGTTTATTTTGAAGCCTCTATTTAAGTTTGTGTATATTAGGTGGTGCCAGGCCCACCTGCAAGGGAAAAGAAATGCACTTGACCAAATTCTTTCAGTGTTTAACCTATTAGTTGTGTAGATGTTGTTTACATATTTTCTTTTATAAGCTTTCCCAAACCTGGGTGATTTGAGGCACTCGTTTGCTTATTGTGGCTTGATTGGCACCCACGCATCTACCCAACTGAGAAATCTGCCCTAGGTTCACCAGCTTGGACCTGCCAAGCAGATTTAGCAAGGGGTGAATCTGGTTTTCCGTCCTTTAGCTGGTGACGCACCAATTTGCACCAATTAGGAACGACTTCCTTAGCACCGAGCATGAGCTGAACACTGAAGGGAGAGTTACAGACAGAGCTGTACCACTCGGTGCTGTTTGAGGGCAGCTCCCTCAGCCCTCACATTTTGGATCTTTCAGAGTCCCAGCTGCTGAGTGCCTCAGGCCACCTGAGAGGAGGTGAGAGGTGCAGGGCAGCACAGCCACGCTCCTGCACCAGTGACAGTGAAGCAGAGCCACCAAACCTGGCAGGCTAACACAGCTGGCTCGTGTACCTGAATGCAGGGCAGCCAAGGCCCAGTGGTCTAACCTTTCCTCAAAGCCCATGCTCCTGCTGCACTCACAGGTTTCTGACAGTCCATCAAACTCTGCTCGAGGCTGGGCATCCCTGCCAGACACCTCAGGCTCAGCAGCAGGCGTTCTCTCACAGGGCCTGAGGTGATGGAGGAGGAGGAGGCAGGAGTTGGCTGATCAAACAGCTCGAAGCCTGCTGTAAATTGCCTCCCAGCTCGGCTGCTGTGATGGCAGGGCAGGGACACTGAGCCTGGGGTTCTCCTGGCTTCTCTCTTCTGTAAATGAGATGGTGTGTGCAGCCAGTGTCGTGGTGTCATAACATCCCAGGGTTTGTGCACTGATGGGGGAGTGTCGGGGCCCATGTGTACAGCTGCTGGGTGGAGCACTCTTTAATAAAAATGCTGAAATGACCAGGCTGTGGGTTATTTTTACCCCCTGCTTTGGGGTTCATGTCTGAAGAGGTCAATATAAGCCACAGCAGCCAGTCTGGCAGGTCTTGGCTTCTCATTCACCCTGAATGTTCACATTTTTCCTCACCTCCAGAGATGAAACTGCAGTTTCTCTGGTCAGCCTTCTTTTCTCATACAGGGGTGTGGTGCTGCCCACTTCCAACCATCTTTATGCCCACAAACACTGATGATAAATGCATGGCTGCCACTATGTTGATTGAACAAATCCAGCCATGAGCTGATCCCAACAGGAGCACAAGTTCTGTTCTAAGCCAGCAAGTTCCTGGCACATGAAGTTGCCTGGTAGCAAGAGATTTTAATAAAATTTGAATGAATTTAAAATAAATATTTTTAAATATTAAGTAAAATAATTTTAAAATAAATTTAAATTTAATGTTAGTTAGTTGGGGTTTTTTACAGTGGAAAGAGCAACACAGGTTCCTCACACCTTCTTGCCCAGAATGACCCAAGTCATTTGGCTGACATGTCTCCCTGAATTCCTTGGAAAGAAACCTGCATTGAAGCCCTGTACCCACACCAGAAGGTCTAAAAAAAGAAGTTACAACTTGCAATGTTTTTAGTGCCTAAAGACAAAATCCAGGAGAGCAGGAGGCAGCAGACCTGCCCAGAATAAGCACCTGAGGAAACAAGCTGGAGGCCCAGCTATTCTTTCCCCTGGAGTCATTGCTGACTTGGGGCTCCCTTGCTGAAGGGTGGCAGTGGCCACAGCGAGGGGCTGTGTGGCCCCAGCAGGTGGCAATGCAGCCCAACAGCAGCGGTCACCCTGCTGCTGCCAAGCACCGTCCTGCACCGCTCAGGCTTTAGATCCCACCTCAGGAGAGCTGGGATTCGGCTCTTGGACAGAAAGCCCACAGGGGTGAGGCTGTACTTGTTTGCTCTGTGGGCTGACAAATGTGGGAAACATGGAAGCCCTTCTGAAATTCATGGCCTCTAAGTGCATATACACCCTCAAACAAAACACCCCTCCCCTCAAAACCCTAAAACAAACCCCAAGACTAAAAAACCAAATCTTGCCCTGTCCTGCCTGAGGCCACCCAAGCTCCCCACAGGTCAGGACAGCCCCTCATGCTCTTCAGCCACACAGGCAGGTTATCAAGGAAACCCTCCACTTGTATGAAGACACTGTATCTCCCCACATCAGCTTATAGACACTGCTCGAGTCCTGCTGCCAACTGCTCCCAACTTCCAGGAACTAGAGAATCAAATACCCCCATTCCCACAAACAGCTCTCTGTAGGCATAACATAACCTGTGCCACAGGGCTGAATGTCACAGGGTTTGACATCCCAAAGGGCAAGATCATGAAGAAAACCCAACTGGGCACATGTGTGAGGGTGCCAGGGGCTCACCACTGAGGCACTCATCTGTCAAGGGAAAAAACCAAGCCTAGGGAGGGCAGAAATGGCTCCTGCAAGTGGGCTTGTAGTGCTGTCAGGGTCAGTGTGATCTTGGTCTCTCTGCCCCTGCTAATGGGCAGCCTTTGGAGTTTCCAGGTACAGTTATCCCTTCTTTTCAGCAGGCATGGGGACAGATGAACACAGGGCAAGGAACTGGGCCTCAGGAACAGCAGTGTTCAAGGGTTCAGGCCAGTGGGTTGTTTCAGGTTTCTAGGGGACCCCTGTGCACGGTGGGTGTGCACCGTTAGCATGAAAACTCACTTTAAACATGGAAGGACATAGATAAGTAAGCCCAGGCCAAGGCAGACTTAAAACCCCAAAGTCAGTGTCATACCTGATGTGAGCAGATACTGCAGCATTGCCGTGGCTGTGTCTCTCAACTTACCACGCACAGCTCAATTACCTTGGCAGAAGGTAAAAACTCTTCACATGGACCAGATCTGGAGATGCACAAAGCCCATGGAGTTGAGCTGATTTAGAGCAGTTTAGGAGCCACCCTGTCTGCAGCAGCTGAATGTCAGGGGGAATTATTTAACTTTGAACAGTCAGCCGAATTTCAGGGTTATCTAATCAGCTTATTTGTGCCTGATCTTAACAGAAAATCTTGGTTGGATCCCAGCAAGATCTGACAGGTAGATTTTTGTTGTTTTGCTTTTGGGAGGGTTGTTTGTGGCGGGATTTTGTTGGGTCTTTCTAAGAAAATGGCAACTCTTCCAACACTGAGGATGCCACTCATCGAACATCCCCTTACCATGAGGTAGAAACAGATAGAGAGACAGATTTCTACCATGAGGTAGAAATGTCCCTTTAGGGCAATCATATTCACATTCCTCCTACACTCCCTGCCTTTATCAAAGATTACAGAATATCACATCATACCAGATGGGCTTCAGAGAGCTCCTTCCCAGCTCTGGAGGGATGATGAGGGATGCTGCTGCTGCAGAGGTGACATTGCTCAGCTTGGGTGATGCTCTGCCAGCCCAGAGAGGAGATGAGGCGCTTGTTGATCCAATGGCCACGGTGGCACTACTGCAAACATGGCATCTGGTGTCTGGGGAAGAGCATTGCCACCACCCTGGTGCCACCCCATTGGCACAACTGACCAACAGAGCAGAGGGTGAATGTCAAGATCCCTGCCTGCCTGGCTGCTCTGAGATCCAGAGTAGATCAGCACATCTTTGCATCCCACTGGATTTTTTCTGTTTCAGAACCAAACTCACTCCCCTCAGAATCTGCTGGGGAAAGGCAGAGTAGTTCTCAATACAGCTGCTGATTTGAGACAGACCCTGCTGTTGCCTCACCCATAAACCTTTGTATTCCCAAGTGTCTCCTCAGACCACTTTTTTCCTCAGCATTGTCCCCCTGCTGTTTCCTCCTGGCTGAAGACACTTCTTTTTTTACCTCTCTCATCTCCTCAGTTCCATGCTTGCTTCTGTCTCCATGCTGCTGCTTTTGGAGAAGCAGCGTGGTGGCTTTTACTCTGGATCATTTCACAAATCCATTTACAGCAGCACAGCAAGGGGAAGGCAAGACACAATGTGGGAAGAAGGCAAAACCAGTTTTATCATAAGGAAACCTGTGCCCTCCCTGCTGCTCGTGTGAGGGACACTTTTGAGTAAGAACAACCCCATCACCAATATTTGGACAATCCAGATGATAAAAGTTGCCAGCAGAAAGGAGAGAATTAAGGGTTTTTTCATGTATCTCTCAATTTCAGAGGCACAAAAGGAGTTTGGTTTTGCTGCCCTCTGTTCTGTTGACACTCAGATGCCCTCCACTTTCCCCAGAGGGTGAAAGATGGCAAATTTGGCCAAAAAGGACAATAGATCTTGTAATGACTGGCCACCCTCAAAGCCTGGGCATGACAGGACACTGCTCTGCTTCCTCTGCAGCAAGGAGGACACCCAGCCATGGAGAAGGCACAGAGGCGATGCTAAAAAACAACTTGAAAGCCTTAAGAAGGAAAAAAAAGAAGAGCAGAATGGTGTGGAGCCATTTAACTCCATCTCCTCATGGCTGGGGAATTTCTCAGTAGCAGGACACGCATCAGGCAACCCTTGCACAAAGCTCATTTTGCAGCCGTTGCAATTTGCTGCAGCATTTGCAGTGTGTTCCCAGGCAGTAACCAAATCCACTGGGAGTATTTTGCCTCCCATAAATCCCACTGGAGCCAGGCCCACAAATAGTCACGCTGTAGTGTGCAGCTGCATACAAGGCAGGAGCAAGTGTTCCACAGAACAGCTCTTGGCTCTGATCAGATGGAGGAGTCGATCATATTTCCACCATTTGGCAGAGTTTTATTATAGACATCCCTCCTCAAGGATACCCCTCACTCCAGGAGGGCAGACACAGCAATGCCAAACAGTTCCCTTGTCAGGGAGACCCAAAGCAGCCCCGACTTGCAGGGGCTTCCTCTAGTCCCAGAGGGGTTTTGGAGCACTCTGCTCTGTCACTGAGGTGTCCATCCTCCCAGGACAGGAGGGAAATAAGCAGATTTCTACAAGCGGCTGAAAAAATAAGAGAGAGACCCACCCCAGAAGATAATGTTCACAGTATCCCAGTATCACAGTATAGATAAGGCTGGAAAGACCTTGAAGATCATCTAGTTCAACCTATAATCCAACTAACCTATCATCTACATCTAGATCATATCACTCATATGTTTAAGACCCTTCAAGAGAATCACCATAAAACAAACCTTGGAAATGGCAAATCCTGCATCCAGGGATACACTTATTGGGAATTCACTGGGGGAAAAAGGACAAACCCCACCTGGGTGACAGCCACAGTGAGTCACAATTAGGTAAAAGCCACACTAAGACACAGCACAGCAGTTCCCAGCATCAGGCTCTCCACCCTGTCAGACTGCAGTGCTTGGTACCTGCCAGCCTGACAAATTCATCTCCATCAGCTGGGCTCCGGACCATGAGTGGGAAGTTGCCAGTGGAAGTGTTTGGGAAGCCCTGGTGGTTCATCATCGTTAGGGCATAAACTCAAAGCTGTGAAATACCCATTCCAGTAGGGCTGACCTCATGCTTTACAAGCAGGAAACAGTCTGATGTTTGGATCCCCAGTGAGTACAAACACAGCCACGTTTTGGGAGCACTCAGACCATTTTTAAAACACAACAATCATCTTTCATTATCTTTCCCCCCTGGCTTTTGTGTTCTTCATGATGCCAATAGATCCAGTTCCCTGGCTTTCAGCAGCAATGATCTCATTCACTTACTTCAATAACCACTTAGCCTTCCACTGAACAGTCAGTGCTTTCAAGAGGAGAATTACTGCCTTGTACAACACACGAGAATGATACAGCATTTACTGCCCAAACCCCTGATTTAAATCAGGTGGTGTCAGCAAGGGGGGAATAGACTTTATCTGTAATAACCAAAGGGTGGTTTGACATTCTTTCCTGGCTTTTCTCACTTGAAGATTTAAGTATGAAGGTGCTTTATTGCAAGAGGGCCTGTTCTGGGGCTCTTCCCAGCTGCAATTTTCACAGAGCCTATAAGGAATGCAATCACTTTTCTACACTCCCATCCTTCCTTCTGATTTTGCTGGAATGGTCCAAAAGGGTTAAAAACATCAGTAGGAGAATACAGAAATAGGGACACCTTCCAGGGACACCTCTCACTAGACCAGGTTGCTCAAATCCATCCAGACATCTCCAGGTGTGCTCCCACTGTCTCCTCTCTTCGATCAGTACCTCCACACCGCCTTTGAAGGCAGCTTTGAGAGCTCCACTAGGAGCTGGGAAAAAGCTTCCCTTCACTTTGGACCAAAGACTCAAGCCCACAACATCCCTACCTGACACCCTGACAATCCTCTAAATGTCATCATTTCATCAAAGGAAAGAAACTTGAGGTTGAAGGCTGGAGATGCTTTGAAAGCTGCCCAGGTGAGACAGCTCATTCCAGTGGACATACTTTGCCTTGGACTGGGACTCAGCAGACGAATCTCCTTCTGTATAAACTTCCAACAAGTTGCCTCTTCCAACAAGTCATCTGGCTGCCCTGTGCTATGTTTTATTCTTATTTCTTTCGCTCATTTCCCAATACCTCTAAGGCAGAGTTTCTCATTATCTTTTGACGTGACACATCACAGAGGGACCCCAGTTGTAGTTTGTGATCTGAAGATACTTCTTTTGCACTTGACACAACACTAATAGTAGCAGGATTTTTATAGCACTTTTAGAATGCTCAAAAGCTGCTGAGGAAGAAATCAGTACCTAAAAAACAAAATGGGCAAATATAGAACTGAAAGCAATGCAAAATTAATACTACGGCTCCAACTTTATGCCTTCCATGTCTTGTGAGAGAGCATGTGGGAAGCGGGGGGGGAGTCTTTCATTTCCCAGATGAAGGAACATCTGCAGTGAACGAGAGTTTAACCAAGAATTGAACCCCACTCGTGACTATGAGAAATAGGATAAAGGATGTCTTTGATAAAGTGTATTTTATAAAGTATGGAGTTGTTATGTCTGTGTATTGGAAAAGGGTAGGAAACACATGCCTGCAGCTGTTCCATGAGCTCCACATTTGACCATGCCAGGTATGGCCAGCCTAGATGTCATGAGAAACTGCACAACCAGACACATGGACAGTTACAGACCTGGCATAAAGGCAGCTTTGTTTCAAAAAAAAAAAAAAAAAAAGAGTCTAAAAACTGGGTTCCTCTTGTAGCCAACCTGAAACCTCACCTGTGAGTGGATGCACCACACAGGAATTCCCCCAGTTATCTGAGAGTCCAGCCACTGGCTGTAAGGGCTTCCCAGCTGAAGTGTGGGCCTGGATGTTGTGCACTGAGTGGTAAGTGGTGGTGTATTTCTTCCTAATCACTGTTCTCTCTCTAGGCAGTAATGATTTGTTGTATCACTATTTTTTTTTTGCACTATCTATATCTCCAATTTGTTATATTGTGCTTGTTTAATAAACTGTTCCTATTATACAATGACTGCTGTATAATCATTTTGTTGGGCAAAACTGATTTGACTGTCAGCAAAACAACATCTGAACCATTCCTCCTCTGATTAACCTGCTATCATTATGCTCTGCCATTGATTATCCCCAGCAATGAGATGACCCTTGGCTAGATCAGAAGCCCTCAGGAAGAAGGCAGCACCCCACAGATCACAGCCAGCCCTTTTGCCATTGCACACCTTCCCTCTCCCTGCCTCTGGCCAGCTCAGCCAGAGCGGGAAAGCTGAGCAGACAACCCCACTGCTGCCAGCCCCAGAAGTCAGAGAGCTGTTCAAACCAGCAGGGATCTCTTGGTCATCAGCAGGACAGGCACCCCAAGAGCCCTGCAGCTGCTGAGCACATTGTTTTCAGCTCCATCTAAATCACTGACATTACCTTTAGATATGACACAGGGCTGGGGGGGCCTTGCAGCGGCAAAAATTTAGGGCTGGAAAACAACACTGAGAGAAATCCACCAGGCAGTTTGTAATGGCCATGGGAGGGTGAAAATCACCATCCTTCAGGAAACAAAAGGTGGGAGCAAATACATTTTAAAAGAAGGCATCCTAGGAGTCTTCTCTGACCCTGAAATAGGGAGCTGGAAATCCAACTGAACTGTTATCTTCTTAAGGTGAACCAGAAGCAATAAAATTCCCCATATCTTTATTCTCCAGAAGGGTTGAGCACTTCATTTGCCTCACGACAGCACTGGGATGGAGATTCAGGCCCCATGATGTCACCTCTCTGCAGACCTGTCCTGCCCCCAGAGCTCAGAATGGAAAGGTGTGCCAGACCCTTGTTTAACTGTCCCCATCAATTCAGCAGCAAGGCTGATAACACTTTAATGTGCTGGGTACCAAAATCCTGTTTGTACATATTTTTCTAGCTCTCCCTGTGCCTTGAACCCACTTACCTGTATTTGTATCTTTGCTTGTATCCTCCGCATGCCCCTGTTTCACATTAGGATCTTTTTCTCCACGCAACATGCAGTGTCCTACATGCCCTTGTGGCCCCAGAGACATCATTAAAAGCAGATTTCTAATGATGGCTCTTTAGAAACCAATCTGTAGAAATGGCTTTTCAAAACTAAGTGAATGGAGATATTTTGATTTGGAGGATGTTCATCTTAAAAATCCATGAAAGGAGGCCACGGGGTGGTTTGGTTTGGTTTTGAGAGGAGACTATTCATCACCTTCTGAAAATCCAAGACTGGTCTCTGAAAATCACTTGTGGCTCCTGAAATCCTTGGCCAATAAATAACAATTCCCATCTTCATTACTGAGCAGAGTCTGATGGGGAAAGCAGGTCTGTATCCTGGGCAATCCTCAGCCACTGAAGCTGCCAACTGCTCCTCCTGGCAGATGTCATCTTATCTTTGCCACTGCAACTTTCTGCTGGGCTGTTTTCTTCAGCTGCTCGATCCTGAGCTGCACCAAACACACCACTCTTCTCCTCCCAGCCAGCAGACAGACCACAAGAGCAAGGTCTCACAACCATACTGTGGCTTCAGGTTTCTCCTTCTTTGAAAGGACGGGCCTGTGGCATGAGACACACTTGTCAAGTTAATTGGGAATTGAAGAATGTCAGTTTTGAACTCTGGTGTAAGGAAAGCAGATCCTACTGTGGGGACAAGGTGCTTTTCAGCATTCACCACTGTCAGATGGAGAAATAAGTGTGCTCCCCAGGATTAGCAGCATGCTTGTGTTAAGTGTTAAAGCCCACAGCAGGCAGAGTTGATTACAGCTCTTTAATTACTGCTAAAATTGTAGAAGTCCTACAAAAAATCTTTGTGGGAAGTGCACCTTTCAGAAGGAGAGAGAAAAGAAATTTTAAAAACATTAAAAAGAAAAAAGTGATGCAAAGAGGAAATGGCAGGGACTACAGTGATGATGTAAAGGAACATAATAAGCCTCATCTAATTTTAAAAGAGATCCTCTCAATTGCTTTCAGATCATAAAAACCACAAATGGGAGACAGATATCCCCAACTCAAACAAGTCTCAAACTCCCCCCTGTCCAAGCCACCCTGGAAAGGCTGTGCTACACTGACATCCAGCTCCGGAACAGGGAGAGGAGAAGCACTGGCAGGAGCTGCCAACATTACATCACCTCCCATCCTTTGGGAGGGGCAAGGTTGGACAGCCACAGCCGCATTTGCAGATGCCTTCTCATATCCCCCAACTATCTCAATATGATTTTACTGTAATAAGAAACCTGCACAGCATTGGAACTGGGAGATGGTATCTCACCAACCTCCTCTGTCCCTGCCAATTCACTTAAGCACATTAAGAATTAATAAGTCATCTTCATTAGTCATTAGCTGTATGTAACATTCAAAATGGCAAAAAATTATTCTAAAAGAGAAGTACTGGCTTGTGTTCACTGCAGGACCACTAATTTAAAGAAGTCATGAGGCTGAGGTTTGTGTCAGACACCTCTTGCATGGCAGCCTCACCTTTCAGGATCCAATCTCCCACCTATTTCAGGGCCTCCAACACTACAGAAGTGAAGATTTCCAGTGTACTTGCCACTGTCATTTAAAGTGTCCTCGCTACAAACACTCATCCAAATCAGCTTTGGCATTCAGGATCCAGCTGCACTTACTGCTCCCACTTCTGTGATCCACTATTTCTCAAGGAGAAAGGTAGAAATAACCTTCTAAGCAAAAAGCATTACAAGTCCCACCTGCACATATGTCCAGAGCAGCCCACAGCCACTTGTTACAGTTCTACCAGCTTGACATGGTTGCTTGGGATGATGAATTTGGGACAAAAATATTTAAAAAAAAAATAACAGGCATTTCTGAACTACCTTTGGGAGTAACAGTAGTTTAAAGCATGTCATCAGCCTCTGGCTGGCAGCTGTGAATCTCAAATTGCAGAGCAGATGACTCTGACAGAGGTTTAACAAGCAGGAGAAAAGCTGTCAATGAGAAGGGGTCAGAATTGAAGCCTTGCTCATATCACACTCTGTAGGAGACCAAAGATCTGATTACATTACATCACATCTTACATGAAATTGCAACTTTAAACATAATCGTTGCAGGAGCTGCAGGTTGGAGCAGGTGGAAGCAGAGACTGCCAAACACCAGGCACAGCCAAGTTTTCAGATGTTGTTCACAGGGACACCCCTCTCCAAGGGGTCCTTCAGCCCCTGGGCTCTGACACGTTGCCATCTCCAGTTCCTGGATCCAGCAGCACCTTCTGTGAGAGTATCTCCTGTTAACAGCCTCTGATCTCATAGGTCACACAAGGAGCAAAGTGACATTCTTGAGCATCACTTGCCTCCCTACAGCTAAATAAGGGGTGCAGCAGCAGAGGTCTATTTAAAGCCAGCACAGCTACTTGACAGACCCCAGAGGAGAGTCATTTGTGTCTCCATCACTGCTCCCCAGAAAAGAGATCTGCACCCAAGAGCAGCTTTAATGGGAAGATTTTGCAGTGCTTCACCATGGTTTGTTTTCACACAGATGTTAAAAGCACAGCACACAAGACCAAGCTCCATCACAGCCCGTTTTAAACAGCTGGGCCAGGTTTATCCATTGTATTGCTGGCTGCAGTGAGGCCTTCCTACCTCCTGTAAGAAGCAGCTGGGAGCTCAGTGTGTGCTCTGCTCCCTCAGACTGCAGCATGAGTTAGGTCAGGTAACAGGTGATAGGTTGGACTTCATGATCTCTATGGTCTTTTCCAACCTTATTAATTCTGTGATTCTGTGATGACTGGTTGCTGAGTCTCCCCTCTCCCACTTAAAAACATAAAGGGACCCACATCATCATCTTGTGACATTTCTAAAAGGACTCTCCTTACCCCTGACAGGCTGGAGAAGTGCAAATATCCTCCTTTGCCTGCTGGGTGGACACCACCTCTCCATTCCTGGGCTGAGCACTGGGATGAGGAGCTCAGTGACATGGTCTAGATGGTGGGAGGCTGGGATGGATGGAGCGTGGTGCCCGTGGTTCCACACTTGTGGGTCTGGGAGTTGGACTCGATGATCCTGTGGGTCCCTTCCAACTCAGAATAACCTGTGAACCTGTGAACCTCCAACCCAAAATGTCAACTCCACCTTTCCATGTCAAATCTCTGCATACAGGTGCTTTTTACACAGGATGTTCACAAACACTGTCACAGTGATTCATGAGAAAGGAAGAGCTCATTAAATGCTTTATGCTCACTTGTGTTCTCTCTGACAACAACAGGACTGATTATATTCTAGATATTGGTCTGGGTGTTTATCAGGGCCTAATAAATCTTGACAATGCATTCTTTAAACAGTTTTCTGAGATATGTATAATATGATTAATTATATGATAATGTAGTTATGGCCTCCTCTCCCCAAAGAAAATAATCTTCATGGATACAATTCAAAATTCACAAGGACTATCTGAATCCTATATGCAAAGTACCTCCTGCTAGGCTGAAACATTTTGGTTCCTACAGTTTCCCTCTTGCTGGGCTGTCTCAAGGTTTGCATATGACTGAGACACATGCCACTTAAATTCTCAACTATCCTTCAAGGCCCTTTCCAAGCCTCAAGTCACTCCATATTGTAGTAAATTAAAATAGGGCCCAAGAAAGACAGAATTCAACTACAATGGGCAGTAATTTAAGTTCTCTGCTGCATACTCCAGGGAAAAGAGAGAAAGGGAAAGGCAAGGAAGCACGGATTCAGGAGAGGCAGGTCTTGCCTGACCAACCTGGTCTTTTATGAACTGGTGACTCGCCTGGTTGATGATAGAAAGGCCGTAGATGTTGTGTACTTAGACCTTAGCAAAGCCTTGACACAGTTTCCCATGGTAAGCTTCAGGAGAAACTCTCAGAGCGTGGGTTGGATAGGAGCATTTTGTGTTGGGTTAGGAATTGGTTGGATGGACGAGCTCAGAGAGTGTTGGTGAATGGTGCCACATCCAGCTGGCAGCCAGTCCCCAGTGGAGTCCCACAGGGGTCAGTGTTAGGCCCAGCACCGTTCAACATCTTTATTGACGATATGGACAAGGGAATTGAGTCCATCATCAGNCTCTTCTCTCAGGCTACCAGCACCAGAACAAAAGGAGCTGAGCCAGGGGAGGTTTAGACTGGATGTTAGGAAGAGGTTTTTCCCAGAGAGAGTGATCCCTCATTGGAATGGTCTGCCCAGGGAGGTGGTGGAGTCGCCATCCCTGGAGGTGTTTAAGGTCAGACTGGATGAGGAGCTCAGTGACATGGTCTGGATGGTGGGAGGTTGGATGGATGGAGCGTGGTGCCCGTCGTTCCAGGGTTGTGGGCCTGATCCCTGGGTGGGCGTTCGCTTGGGAGTTGGACTGGTCCTGTGGGTGCCTTCCAACTCAGAATAACCTGTGATCCTGTGAACCTGTGAATCTGTGCAGCTCACAGACAGGCAGTGGAGCTCTGAAGACACAAGATTCCTACTTGCCTAAAGGAGCATCAAGGGGGTTTTATCCTATGCAGTGTTAGACAGCAGAGAAAGTTTAACATCTTATCCAGCACCTAATATTTATGTTTAAAACTTCCTAGTACCACCCACTGGCCCACCAGTTAGTGGTTTCCTTGGTACAGACTCCTGCCCAGTGGGATTTGATACACACAGCCTGCCTTGACTGCATCTAGCCAGACACTTGCATTTCAGAGCCTGGTTGTTCAGTGATCTATAAACTGGTGCTCATGCCAAGGAAACTGAGGTGCCAACAAAATGACTGAAAGCTTTATAGTACAGTGGAAAGCAAACTGAAAGGAGCACTTGGGTGACACTTTCTTCCTGAGGGAACAATGGCATGGGGAATGTGAGTTGCAAGGTGAATGCAAGCTGCAGGCAGCCCCCAGGCCATGCAGCCAGGCTGAGAAGCCAGCACACCTTCAGGAAGCTGCCCTGCAGTCAGCCCTCCTGGGGCAAGGTGGGGCGTGACAGAGATTCCCATCGGCTCTCTGAGGAATGCCCCCTATGTGCCGCTACCAGTTGCTGGGGGACACTGACATCATCCGGGACAGAATTAGAAAGCCTTGAGCAGGAGGGCTCAGCGTGGCACAGGCACTAAGTCAGCCACAGGCTATATGTGGCACACCAGTTGCTGCCTTCTTTCCCCTTCTTTAGATATTCATTCCTCTGCCTCCTCCTTCAGCAGGGTTTGCCTTCAGCCTGCACTGCCCTGTGACTGCTACGTGCCCCCAGTTGCATTCACACCACCAATGCCTTACGCAGCACTTGAAGGAGCCAAGGGGTGAATCCTCCCTCCAAAACACACCCATCTCCTCCCCTGAGCCAACAGAGCTCTTGGTTTCTGCGTGTAACCCAACCTTTGTGCCATTATATAAAGCTGTCCACAGTGTTCATCCATCATTGCCCTATTTCCCACCACCCGCAAATCCCTGACTGTCTGCTGGTCACTTCCCTGCACAGACACCTCCAGGTCGCCTCTCGTGCTGTGCCCTGCTCCCAAACCACCTTCCAGAGGACATGGCACCCTCCTCAGAGCCAGACCCCTAAAATACACTGACCTGATGGTTTATTGGGCTCGAGCATCCTCTGTGTGAGTTTCCACAGCTGATCAGGGTGTTCTGGAGCTGTAACTTGGATAGAAAAAGGGGTTTGTTCTTGTTGAAAGTGGCTTCCGTGTTGTGAGCACTGAAAAAGCCAAATCATTAGCAGATTGCACACAGTCAGCATTACAGCTGAAGCTCAGATTTTGGAAGTTTGCTGGCAGTTGATCCCAGACTTCTTAATTAAAGCCTGGGGTGAAACATGGAAGAATCAAACTGGACAGCAGTCCCTCCTCTCTCTTATGGCCAAAAGGGCATGTTCAAGAAACAACAAGGATCTCTGCAGTATCTGAATCAAGTAGCTGGTTGTTCCAGGTCACTGCAATCTTTCTCAGAGATCAACACTTGCCATGTTGTACCTGCACACTTGAACTTTTTCCTGTTGACATTGCAGCCTTCAGAGGAGGAACACAGCAAATATTCAACAGCAGCAGGTGTCAGATAGGAGTTGATCACAGAAAAGAGAAAACACACTAGGCAGATGAAATTATAGCAGATAAGTGTGTACAGGGCAGAAGAAATGCTCCAAGAAGAGACTGGAATATGCTGATGACTTAGGTGTTTGTAACAGTCTGTGGTCTCACACCTTGCCTGAAAGCAAATTCCCACTCTGGTGGGTCTTATGAGTGACCAACACTTCCCTTGGCGCTTGATCTGGCATCCTGCCATGAACTCACCGACAATTCCCAAAAACAAATGGGAAGTTAAATACATTTTCAGGCATTTTAGACACCAAAAGGCAACTTTTTGTCATGAAACAGAAGAAGCAGCAGTGCTCACTCTTTCATCCAACAGCCCAGGGCTTGTGCAGTTCCCTGAAATATGGGACATCTTTTCTACTTCACTGCATGGATTTAAACCATAACCTCCATTCTCCTGAAGAAGGGCCTGGCTCCTTGGGCTGCAGGAAACCCAAGACAGAGTCCTATTAAAACTGGACCAGAAAGGCAGGGACTTCAGAGCAAACACACAGGGAGTGCAGCCCAGCACAGGAACTCCCACTTCTATTCTGGTGCTGCAGTTGGCACCACCTCCCTGTGACTTTACAGAATCACACAGAATCACAGAATATTCCGAGTTCGAAGGGATCCACAAGGATCATCAAGTACAACTCTTAAGTGAATGCCCATACAGGGATCGAATCCATGACCCTTGTGATAATCTCAGGGTCATATAGTAACCTAACTCTCTATCCTATCATCCCACCATCCAGACCATGTCACTGAGCTCCTCATCCAGTCTGACCTTAAACACCTCCAGGGATGGCGACTCCACCACCTCCCTGGGCAGACCATTCCACTGAGGGATCACTCTCTCTGGGAAAAACCTCTTCCTAACATCCAGTCTAAACCTCCCCTGGCGTAGCTTAAGGCCATGTCCTCTTGTTCTGGTGCTGGCAGCCTGAGAGAAGAGATTCACACCCACCCAACTGCAACCTCCCCTCAGGGAGTTGTAGCCAGCAATGAGGTCACCTCTGAGCCTCCTCTTCTCCAGGCTCAACAACCCCAGCTCCCACAGTTGTTCCCCATAGGGCTTGTTCTCCAGTCCTTTCATCATCCTTGTCGCCCTTCTCTGGACCCTCTCAAGTAGCTCAACATCCTTCTGAAACTGGGGAGTCCAGAACTGGACACAGCACTCAAGATGGCTGGAAAAAGGGAACATGTTCCACTTTGGAAGTGTCACAATGAATCATGCCAATGCTCTGGATGGAAAGTACACTTCTCTTATGTTAGTTCCACGAAATCCAACCCAAAAACACAGCAGTTTTACATTTGCAAAAGCCACATCCTCATCAATGAAACTGAAAAAAAACAGGCAAGGCCCAAGCAAGCTGCCTGCTATGTCAGTGAGGAGCAGGGCTGAGGGCCTGTCTTCCAACCAACACCTTTATCACTACTGGATTTTCTGAGGCCTTGGGAAATATGAAGCTCCATTACTGCTTGTTATGCCTCCCCTCAACATGGATTCTCCTGCAGGAGAAGGGTGTCTATGCACTGCCCAGGAGCTCTGAACCCAACAAAGCAGACACCAGTGAATTCTCATCCCCAGCTGCTGCTGCTTTCCCTTAGAAGTAGATCTTGGCAAGTCTCAGCAAGCACAAGGGAGGGTCTGGGGTTTGCTCTAGCATTCCTGCTTGCATGAAGTGGCTGCCAAAAACAGACAAGGAGCTTTCCTGCTGCAGCCCCTGGAACCAGCTCCTCATCCCAGGGCACCACCAGAGACCTGCTGACAGCACCTCCCATGCAAAAATCATAGAGTATCTTGAGAAGGAAGGGACTCATAAGGATCTCTGAGTCCAACTCATGGCCCTGCACAGGACAACCTCAGGAATCTCACCATGAGAACATTGTCCAAGCACTTCTTGAACTCTGACAGGCTTGGTGCCATGAACCTTTTCCTGTGGAGCCTCTTTCAGTGCCTGATCATGCTCTGGGTGAAGAAACTTTTCCTAATATCCAACCTGAACCTCCCCTGACAGAGCTGCACACCACAGGGACACATCCACAGGGACACCTCCACAGGGACACCACCTAGAACAATTCTGATACCTAGGGACAGACCTGACATGCCCCCAGAGATGCCTTGGGACACATCAAAGCTCACCAGGCAGATAAATCTATGGTGTGCAGAGACAGAACAAAGTTAGTTCTTAATTTCTGGAAGCCTGTCTTCCTTTTAAAAATACATTTGATTGTGGCTTTCAGGTTTATTTCATTGCAAATCTCAGGTGACCATAGGAATTATTAGTTCACCACTAGTTCTTTCTTGCAATTAAAGTTCTCATATGTGTAATGATGCACAAAAATTACTTTAGACTATTTCCACCCAAGTTACACCTCCAGGATCCATTCCACAGGTGGATTTCACTGAGGTTTGGTTCATGCAATGCAGAACATTGTAAGAACAATGGAAAAGCACCACTGGAAATACCCTTATCAGGTCCCTCAGGGATGACAGCCCCCAGGCTCCTGCTGACCCACAGCAGTGCAGGAGGTGAAGAAACTTTTCCTAACAGCCCAGCAGAACAGGGATCCTTTCATCAGGCACCTTGGAGGCAGCCAGCAGAGCTCATACATCACAGGCTTTGGCCTAAAAGCAAAGAAATGGGAAATTAAATCTCTCCTGGTCTGTGATCCCTAAAGGAGAGGCTGAACCAAGGCTTCAGATTATATCCATCAGTTTAGGTCAATTGATTCTCAACTTCCAAGAGGCCTCTTGCTCAAGGTCATGGGCTGCAGCAAAGGGAAGCTCTGAGCACAGTTTTCTCACATGAAAATATGCCTTTAGCCACTCTCCATCCCTTCTCTTGGTGTGCATATTTTTTGGTAAGTTTATCTTCCTCAAAACACAGTCATCTAAAATGAAAGTGCTTGGATATCCTGACAGACTTTGGATGGAAAGTGTCTGTCCAGGACTTCAGGATTTTAATTTCTAATTCCAAAACACTCCACAGTGTAGTTCATGAGACAGAAATAAGGGCCTCACCAAAAGCACTTACTGTCAGAGAACTTCAGGAGCCTGGAGAGTAAGTGGGAGAAGAATTGCTGGACAGGGAAGGAATCAGAACTCCTGGGTTTTTCTCCAGAAAATCTCAGTCGTGGGCCAGGGGGAATTATCAGGTTTGAAAGAGTTGGAAGCTGTTTTGCTGTGCTGGAAAAAGTCTCCTGAAAACAGAAAAGCCATTTTCTCCTGAAAGTTGTGTCTCCTGGAGAGCATGGGGAGCAGGAAGGTCCATTAGGAAACTGAGAGGTGGAAAGACACAGGATAGGCAGGCAAACAAGGTGAAAACAGACCACAAGCATCTCCTTGGCCTGATGGCCACTCTCTATTAATAAATACATTACAAAAGGAAACCTTTCATTTAGGAACACATAACATCCATCTGACCTCCATTCTGTTAGGGCACAGCTTAGCCCTAGAAGAAGAAAAAGAAGACGAAAGAAAAAATATTAAAGGAAGGATTTTTTAAAATTTTAAACAGTCTTAACATGATAGGAAGGAATAGTAAGAACACTTGAAAAACATTCAGGGTCACATCAGAGAAATGCCTTGGCTGAAGGTACTGCAGGGTTTTCCATATTTGTCTGCCTTATTTTTAAACACCCAGAGGCTTTGCTTGATCAACACTTCCTTGAAAAAGAAGGAAGCAGAGAAGGAATGAGGGGCTGTAAGGAGAGACGCAAATGAGGCTGGAAAATGATGATCTTCCCAGCCATGAAAGTCAAAATTCCTACTTGAAACTGAATCCTCCTGAAGTGCTGCACAGGCACGGTGGAAAAGGGGAGGGGAGGGAAGGAAAGAAAGATTTATTACTTAAGCAGAACTGAAATTCTGATGGGAAAAAGGACTGTTCAATCCATGCCTGAGTGTCACCAGTAGATCTGAAACTGGCCTTGTTGCATTTCCCTCTCCTTTGCACACATAAAAAAAAGACGGGGGGGTGGTTCAGCTTTCTAAAGAGGGAGGAAAACGCCACCGAAGTTCCTTGATCTTATGAAGCCCTGAACTCTTATATTCCATTTATAGCTCAAGCTGGAATGACATCCCCCTTGATTATCAAGCTGTCCAATCCAGCTGCCTGTGTCAGGGCTGTATGAGGCACTAAGTGAAATATATATATGCCCTTACAGAGTTTAGCACATTGGGTCCACCTCCAGGGCACAGGCTGTAGCTCATTCTGACCACTGCTCCTCTCCCAGGATCACTTTCAAGTTTTTCTTCGGTTTGGGATTTTTTTTAAGATTTTTTTTTTTTTAGAGCAGCTTTACTTTCCAGTTTAAGGAACACAACATGGCACCAAAGAAGGACGTAAAGAAACCAGCTGCAGCACCAGCACCTGCACCAGCACCAGCACCAGCACCTGCACCAGCCAAACCCAAAGAACCCGCCATCGACCTGAAGAGCATCAAGGTAAATGGATGAGCATGTGCTGAGTGGGGACACAGAGCACTCCCAAAGAGGAGAGTGATCAGAGCCCGGGCTGAGAGCTGCAGTGAAGTGTGGGGTGTGTTCAGTTCCCGCAGTGCAATGAATGAGTAACCTCAGCTGAGGGGTTGCTGAGCTTTTGGCTGTTTCAGAGGCTGTAGGGGTGTAAGGCATGGCGCATGATTTAACACAGCAGCGAAGCCTGGGGATGGCAAAAGTATGTTGGAGTGTGGGCCTCAGAACTTTGCACCAAATCAGCAGTCTGGCTTGTTTAGTGAAGCCACATTTAGAAGAAAAACATGAGGGAAAAAGATCCCCGAAACCCCTAAAGTAGATGCACAAGGACAGGAAAGGGGTTAGTGAAACTTGAAATGCAACGTTTGCCCACAGCACTGTACTGAAACCAAGCTGTATTTTACAGTTTACCCTTAGATTGATTCCTTTCCAAACTTTTGATCCACTTGATGACACTGTGGTCGTATGCTTTGAGATCAGTATGACTTATCTTTAAAAGAAGAGACAAACCTGATGAAAACAGGGGGCCTTGGCAGTTTCTGCTTTCTTTTCTTTGCACAAACACTGATGGAGACCATGAGCCAGAAATCCATGGACGGGAGCATCTCAAGTGATTCCTCTCACCCTTACATATTTGCTCACAATTTGCTGCAAATTGAAAGCAACAAAGAGGCAGAATCCTTGGGATGTTTCCCTCTGAGTGCACTGCCAGTTGTTCTCATACATCACTGACTATTGCCTTGAGTGTTCAAAGACAACTCCTCCGTTTTGGGAAGTTCTTTACTTAGGACATTAAAAATGGAGTTTAAGCAGTTAAAGACATAAAGAGACAGTTTGTCTGAGAAGGACTATAAATAGTTATTCTCCACCTACCTGACGAGCTGATTGGTCCCAGCTGATTGCTGGGTTCTCCATACGGAATCATGCCTATTATGGGTAAAAGAAGAAGTGCAAGGACTGCTAGAAGGACCCACTCCTTTTCATCTCCTGATGAAATATCTTTCAGATACCTTCATACACATTGCTCCTGAGATCATAACCCATATAATGAAATTTCTCTAAGTTGACTTGAATTTTCTTGTCAGTTTTTTCTGAAAGAATATGTAGTTTCCCATAGGATTGAAGCTGAAGCCATTGGCAAAGCAAAATTAGGGCAAAATGAAAAAAAAAGAGGCATTTTGAAATACTTTGAGTGATCATGTTGAACTGCCAGAGGGTAGAAGGT
>WEKX01020603.1:1417-33028 GCA_013390025.1 Pitta sordida | reverse complement strand
TCGGGCGGATCGGACTCGCGTTGAGTGACTTCTCTTCCCCTCCCCGCTCCGTAAAAGCGCTCCCGAGGCGTTAGGGGGAAGTGGGAAGGCGCGGAGTGCTAAATATCCTAATTGTTCCGGGAATATTTTGACCATGAGGTGTTTGTAGGCTTTGTTTTGTAAATATTGAGCGTGAAAGTGAAGTCTGAGGGAAAAGCTGTGAAGTGAGGAGTTCTGCATTCAGCGTGGAGACCGTCTCATTATTCTTGTAGAAAGAGCGTCAGCCTGTGGTAAAATTTTGTATTGCTTTAAGAAATGGCTTTGACTCTATGTGCCTGCCTTTGCAACCACAGAGGGTTCGCAGAAGTGTTGGAGTTGGTGTTTTTTCATTCCTCGCCTCTGCCTGGTTATTACGTGCTTTCCAGTTAACCATTTGCAGGCAGGATGTTCTCATCGAAACGTAAGATAGGAGCAGACCTTTTTCACTAGGTGTATTTATGTTTGTTTCTTACAAGGTCTAAGTAGAAAAGGAGCTACAGCAATAAAGTAAGGCTGTGGAATCTGTAATTAGAATAGGAAAAAAGCTCTGAATAGAATCAAAAGCAATATTAGAGCCATAAGCAATATGTTAGGCTGTGCTGCTGGGCTGTTGGTTTGGCAAATATGGGGTATAATCACTGTAGGACATAATAAATAGGAGCCTCGGTGGCAGAGCTTATGAAGAGCAGTGGTTGCTGTGATGTAGAGAAAGTCTTCAGGAAAGACTGTTCATTTTATGAAACCTTAAAGGCATGTGGAGTGTCCAGGGGATAAGCACCTCAGCTTTTAAGAGGCATGACTTGGCCCCTGTGGGCAGACTTAGCCCAGTAAATACAAAATGATCTTGTTGCTGATTGTGTGGCAGTCTACATTTTCTCATTGAAGAAAATGTGAAACCATAAAATATTTTATCTCAAGGGTTATGTTGATGGAGTTGTGTAAAAAGATGTGACTTGACCACGTATGATCTAAATAGGTTGGCACCTTGTTCTTTCTGCTCTTCATTCCTTCCTTGCCCCCTCAAAGAGAAGCTCAGGGTCTGTAAGCAAACCCATATGGGGAAAACCCAGCCCCACCGCAGCTTAGAAACTTTCCCTGCTGTACTGAAAGTGCCTGGAAAGCCCACTAGTAGATTTAAGCCTCTAGTTCTCTGTTTATTCTGAGAAGTATAAAAGATACTTAAGTAGTATAAAAATACCTTAAAAAAGGCCTTGATATTATCATGGTTTTCCTATTTCTTTCTCCTTGATATCTCAGCTATTTTAAGTAGCTAGTTTGCTGGCATCTACAACAAATTCTAAATGTATAACTCTATAATGGTGCTTGGCTTTCGGGAGTTCCATTTGAGGTTTGGATATGGAAAGCAAAATATAAGCCATTATAAGCGTATTAAAAGGTTTTGTGCCTCAGGTGAAACTATCTCCAACAATCTTCATGCTGGACTGGGGATCCTTACGAGGAAAATTTGAGTTTTTCTTCACTGAATAATACAAGTATAGCTGTCTTAAAAAAAAAAAGGCCCAAGTCCATATTTGGTACTAAGAGATTGTAAGTCAGACAAAGTGAAAACACCAATTATATAATCTCATACTTTTCTAGAAGAAATGTGTATGTGAAGAGAAAGTCAACTCTTAATCGGGAGCTAAATGTGACCTTTCTAAAGCTTCCCCCCCTCCCCCCGCTTTCTAGTGAATTATAACAATGAAGTTTGAAATCTCTCATACTATATTTTATTACTAGACTCATTAGGTACTGCTATATTGCGTAAGGGTAGTGAGACTGAAATGTGTAATCTTGCTCACATGACACTCAGTGTTCTCACTCCTGGCTACTTTTTTCCTGGTATATCTAGTATGACTCTGAGCTGGGGAAACTGGATTTCTTTATTAAGATCTGGAGTTCATGTGGGTTTTCTGAAACTGAAATCAGGAAAAATCTGCACCATGTATGTATTTTGGTATGCCATGTGTCTGTGGTCCAATCCACAGGTGGCAAAGCCAGGCTCATTCTGAAGTGAGTTATAAATTTTTTAATCAAATGCTTTGGGAACTGTTTTATATATTTAATTAATTTTTTTCCTTTTGGTAGAGAAGACTTGCAATATAAACTATTTTTCTTATGCCCTCCCCTCTTCTGTTGGGTTTCCCCTCTGCCTTCTGAGGGCAACAAGTGAAATGAAATCATCCAGTTCTAGAAATCCCTGGAATATCAGCCCAGTACTTTTTGTTGAAGAAAATATATGTTGTTATGCTCATAAAATAGAGGTCTGTCACAGGTCATGTTTAATTCCAAGATACCTTATTTTCATTTTTCAATCTGTGTAAGAATAATGCCCTTCCTTACAGTACCATCCATTCTCCTTCCTGAAAGTAACCTAAGATGTTAACATGTAATCCCAGGGTAAATAGTTTCATCTTTATTTGTAGCAGAAGTTAAGGTATTTATTGACGTACTTCCAGTGGGAATTTTTGGGGAAGAGAATCTCTTAATATTTATGCAAGATGACACGTGAAGGGGGGAATAAAGAAAATAGCTTTAAGTGTTCTGCGTAATAAAAATTAGATCTGTGTAATCTGCATAAAACTGCCTCCTCTGTTTTCTTGCAGATATGCTACTTCTGTAGAGTGGTTTATAAGCTATAGGAGTGCTTTCCATGACATCATATCTGATTTTATATGAGGTCCTTCTGCACTGTACATAAACAAGCATTGCTGTAGCAGCAATACTATTAGTGTGTTGGCTGGTCATACCACATCACACCACCATGGGCTTTTCTTGGGTTCCTACCGCAGGACTTTCTGGAGAGGGTTTTTTTTTTCAAAGCCATTTTGGACTGGTGGAGTGAAACAAAAGCAGATCACTGAATAGGAAACCAACTACAGACCTGTCTCTATATACTTGAAAATCACAGAAATCACAGAATATTCCTAGCTGGAAGGGCCTCACAAGAATCATCGAGTCCAGTTTGTAAGTGAGTGGCCCATACAGGGATTGAGCCCACCACCTAGGCATTATTAGCACCCTGCTCTAACCAGCTGAGCTTATTTATCCTCAATACTTTGAGCCTATTAACACTTGAGAGACTGAATTAGGAGCTATAATTTGCAATTGGACCTCCTAACATTAGATGACCAATGTTCAGTTTCTCCTCCTTGTGACCTGCACTACATGATAATCACAGATAAACTGGCTCAAGCTCTGGTCTGCAACGCTTGTTTCACTGCTGTTTCACAAATGAGAGGTTTCTGGGTTCTTTGTACTAGTATGCTGATTGTGGAGCCTCTTTTTTCACATCACTAATGGTATGGTTTCTTAGTATGGTCTTGGTTACTTCTGCAGCTCTGATACAGGTCTAGACTGTGTTGGTTTTTGAGAGACACTAGTATGTCTAAAACCCGTATTTTTCAGGCAGTCACTTCAGTGCTACTCAAGGTTCCTCTGGATTGGCTACTGTGTAGCTTTTTCCTCTGGTAATACAGTCATTTTTAATCAGAAAATGCATGTAAACTGCAAGGCCATGTTTTTAAGAGAATTGAGGACCTGTTGCAATATGCTGATTTCTCTCAAGTTCCTCTGCCTTCAAGAAAAATGGTTATGCTTCCATGCACTGATGCTCAGATGAGAGACTCTTAAAGAACTGTAAATGCTGTAGGGTGGTAATTAGAATTGACTCAAGTAGAACGTGGTTTTTCCAGGAAAAACTGAATATTAACAGCTCCTCTTGATTTGAAATTGTTAAGTGTTATCTTCCCAGAAGACAAGGCTTTGAGCTACATGTTCTTTATCTTGGTGTATTTTCTTTAATGGGAAGAGGAGGAGTATTAAAGGAGGCTGTATGTTTCTGCCTCTAATATGCTTGAAAATTAATCTCATCATCTGGAGAGGAGATTGCAGTACACCCAATATTCTGACAATCCATTATTCTGGCACTATCAGATCAAGTTTCTTCATTTTTTTCTTTTCTGGTTTTGTTTTCTTCTTGCCAAGTGGGTTTTACTGAGGATGGCTTGAATCACAACTGGTCCTGCACCAGTGGATGTTAGTCTACTGCTCCAAAGTGGCAACTCTTTTGAGGAATATCTGCCTAGCTTAAGATAGTTACATTTCTTATCATGCATATAGGTCACCAGAAATACAAATAAATACTTAGTTATTAGAGCTGCTGCTGCTTCTACTGAACTGGTTTTATTATTGATAAGAAATATACCTCTTTTGGGAGGTGAGAAAAGGGAAAGAAAGTGATGAAAGTGGAGAGAGTAAGACAGAGTTCTTGCAGCTTCAGGGTATGATTTTTAGAGGTTATCAGAGGTTAGAACAGTTCTGTAATGTTTGATTAGGAAGCATTTGAAGTGCTTTCAATAGAAATGGAAATACTAAGCTGTTCCCTTGATAAGAAGCAAAGGTGCATTTGGTGATTTAATGAGTG
Source organism: Pitta sordida (assembly GCA_013390025.1). NCBI lineage: Eukaryota > Metazoa > Chordata > Aves > Passeriformes > Pittidae > Pitta > Pitta sordida. The sequence goes on along the minus strand of WEKX01020603.1, from coordinate 28,584 downwards.
TTTCAGCAGTCTGTGTATCCATATATTCTGTTTTCAGTTAGGTTATACTCTGTGTAGTTAACCCCTGTTGTGAAGAAAAACTTCAAACACTTGAACTTCATTCATGCATTCCATTTTGTGCTATGGTAGCACCATCTGTAGTACCTCCTGGCATCATTAATCATGGGGATTGGTCACAGCAATTTGGGACCTGAGGGGAAAACACTCAACCAGCAGCCAAGGACAGCAGAATTCCCTGGGGCTGAGGCCCTGGCAGGCAGTGGTATTTCGGCATGTGTAAGGAGCTCTGTGTGGTGACTGTCCACTTGCTTCTGCTCTCTCTTGCACACAGCATACCTGGTGGATGCATCCCACCAAACCAGGCTGGAAGGTTTTGGAGTTTTAACAGAATATTGATTCTGACCGTAGCTGGCATCTTTTAAACTTTGAAGAGAGATTGGCAGCTAATTCAATAGAGGGAGCTCCGCTACCTTACTCTTCGAAGCAGTGCGTCTCATCTTTTCCCAGACCTCAGGCTTCAGCTTGGAAGTTGTATTAAAAGTCTTTGTTTTTTCACAGTACTCTGTAGTGCCAGGCTTTGTTTCTGAAAGCATCTTACTTTCATCACAGGCTTCCTGTTGCATGAAGGAGGAGGAAGGACAAATCTGAATCAGATGAGACAAACCCAAAAAGATGACTCAGAGAGAACTTCTCTTTTGCTGCAAGGCTATGTGTGTTTTAGATGAGTACACTACAGAATCAGGTTTTTAAGTGACATTATCTTCTCTGGAAAGGGAAGTGGGGAGATTGATGGAAAAGCCCAAAAAGAATTCGAATAAAAAGAGAATATTCCCAGGGATGAAATGGGTGAAAAGTAGTGGCGTGAAATAGGGTGCAAACATAAGGGAATGACTGTTGTGAGAGAACTCTAGGACAGTTCCAGTAAGATTTGTTAGGTAGGACCTTTATTAAACAAAATCTATTTTTTCAGTAAATTCTTTTAGAATTTTTTTAAAGGAAACTGGTATATACATGCCAGTCTGTAAATAGGGCTGTTGGGAAATAAGTCAGCTTAGCTATGTGCTGATATGCTTTTAACCCATTCCATGTCTCTAATACAGAAATAGTACATATGGAAAGCTAATAACTCCTCTGCAAACTTAGAATTTTATATTTTTCTTGAATCCTTTTCCTTTTAAAATACTATTTCTTACCTCATGATTTTGAAACTAATAATGGAGTTCCATTTAAAGGCCAGCACCTCTTAAAAACCCTTTCAATCCAGTCATCTTCAAGTAAGCTTGTAATGAACTCAGCATTATTCTTCAACCAGGTGAACGCTGTGGAAATGCCCTTTATCATTTAACTTGCTGGAGTAGTTGCATTTTTTTATCCATTTTGTTCCAAATTTAACTGGCAAAAATAGCCATAAATATTGGAGAATAAAATGGGTATAGCTTGTGTAGAGCTTAACTTAAGTGTAGCATTTTATACAACTGACTTATTTCAGGTTTTGTGTGAGTTTTTGGTGGATTTTGGGTTTGTTTTCTCTGATTGTTTTGTTTAGGGTGGGGGTGTTTTTTTGGTGGTAGAGTTTTGGTGGGTTTTTTTGTTTTGTTTTTAATGGAGCAGCTTATTTTTAAAGAACTTACTGTTGAGTGAGTTTATCGTGCTGGCTGGGAAGAATTGCAACGGTTTATATTTTAGAGACTTGGTACAGTTTATCTGTAGGATGAAATGGCAAATGCTAACAAGAGTCTGTAACTCCATAGCTTAGAGAATATACCTAGGGGGACAGTTGAATGCAAGTATGAGCCCCTAATGTTATTTGTGAGATGCTATGCTTGAATTGCAGCTTCTCTATTTTTTTACTGCTGATGAAATATCTAGAGTATTAACCTGTGTACTTTTCTCTTTTATCATGGATTTTTTTTCCATTGAATGTACACATGACCATGTGTTTAGCAAAGCAAGTTCTGTGATTCATCCAGATAAAATTATTTGGTTTTTGGCTTATTCTAGTTATTTGGGGAGCAAAGATGACCTTGATGACCTTTGCCTCCAAAGCTGTACATGGAACAGAAAAAGGACAAAGACTGGAATATATAAGCAGGGTTTGGGGAATTTCAGTGTACTAGTCATGTAACTTCAGAAGAGGGAAGGATGCTGAGTCAATTCCTTCATTCTTCATACAACACTTCAAATATTTGCATATGGAGAAGATGATAGGGTAAGTATTGTCTTAATATTCACACAGTGACACACTATTATGGGATTTGCTTCTAAAGTTGGGGAAGTTGAAAATTTCTGATACAGCTGACAAAGTACTTTACTGACAACTTGTGATAAATATCCAGAAAACATTTGCGTCTTGCACTTGACAGCTTTAAAAGTTAGTGAGGGGATAATTTTTCCAACTTTAATTTATGACTGAGATTTTAGTCAAGTGTTTTTAATATTATTCTTCAGTTTTCAAACTGCTGTGCAACTTACTGCTAATCTTGAATGCTACCTACACACAGAAGCAATAAGGAAGTCAGTGTCACATTCATGTCTCATCAGTTTCTATTTATATGAGTGAAACACGTTTCTTGCTATTGTGTTTCTGCGCAGACAAGAACTTAGTAATGCAGAGCCTTCTGGTTAATAAAGTAGTTCTGGTAATTGCAGTTAGTAAAGCAGTTCTGCCACAATGTATTTTGTTTTGTCAAATATTTAAAACTTCCAGAAAACATTTTTCTCTCTTAGTTTAGTTCTTGACATGGCATCTGTAACAGGACTTTTGGACGGGTGGCTGTTCATAGTTCAGTTTGACCTTGCTCATCAGATTGCTGCTGAATGATGCAATATGTTCTGTGTTAGCTTTGAAGTTTAAATCGTTTACCCTAAAGGTTTAACCCCAGTTAATGTGTGGTGCCCCACAGCAGCAAATTCCTAAGTGTCTGCGTGGATCTCTGATGTTGGAGTGGGGCTTCTGAAAGTTCACCTGCAGGCTTGGTAAGGGTCAGGTTCTGGTATTTCATCCACACTCAGTTGTGTCTGCGGGTCATCTCTTGTCATTGCTTATCATTTTTTTAAGTACCCTGCAGTGTGAAATCCAAAACTTCTGCACAGTGTCTGGGGGAGGCAGAGAAGATGAGTGTCTAAAACTTTTGAGGTAGTGGGAAATAAATGGCATGCTTTTAAAGGCAGGTTAACAATTTTTTTTTTAGTAGATTCACAGAATTTTTTTGGCATCTTCTATGCATCTTAACATACTATATGCCTGCTCTGTAGGAAAGTTCTTTCCTTATCTCAAAAGAGCCTTAAGTTCTTGGTGTCTGCAACCACAAGGAAGGCAAACTTTCTGGCCTGTGTAACAAAATGTTGGTGTATCAGAGGGTTGTAAGAGTTGTATTTTCTCTGCCTGAGAGTGAAAGGGGTGGGAGCAGGAGAAATGAGAATTGCAGTTTTTTGGAGGTCTTGTGGGAGTGGAAATGTAGATGTGTGTTGGGGACATGATGGCAGTTTTAGGTTCTTGAGAGCCTGCTGGCTGGCACTGTCCCACAAAATGGGACTTGGTGTGCTGATAGAGCACAGCTTGGTGTGACCAGCTTTGGAGTTACTCTTGGGCAGCTTGAGAGCCAGCAGGCAGAAACTCTCTATGATGATAGTTACCTGTAGGTCCATGGTGGCTGTTTAGTTTCCACCAACTATAAGGGAAAGGGTCTGTGTTCCTCCTAAGCAAGAGAATTTTCCACATTTTGCTGGGGGCATGCTTACTCTCTGAACTGCTGAAGAGATATCTGCTTACTTGAGGAGTGTCTCATTTTTTCTCCTGCTCTGACTAGTGTACTAAGCACTCTGTGTGTCGCCTTTTAATCATTATGTCCATCTGCAAGTACAGTGGTGATAAGGAAATATGGGCTTCAGTGCACCCAGTATGTGCCTGATCTTTGGCTCTCTGTCCATTGCACCAGTGGCAGAGGGAATAGAGAAATTAGTGACACAGTATGTTGTTTTAATGAATGCTGAATAAGTGAGTGTGAGCTGCCAGAAGCTTTATCCAGAAAGAAGCAGGGTGTTGGGAGGCGTGATATCCGCACCCAGAGGAGCGAGAGGCAGGTGAATGGTTTCCAGCTGGAATTCTCAGTCCAGTTTTATTAGATGTGGGAGTAGTTTTGAAGATTGAAGATGATGATTCAGTCCAAAAGCTTGTTAATTTTTCTGTGCAGAATTAGTGCTGTTAAACTATTTCTCAAAGTGAGTTATTCTTGGGTTTACATAGGGTTACTCCTGAGGGCCACATAAAGGTTTCACATTTGGAAGTTTTATGTGACTATGTATAAAAAGCCTAGCCTTTTTCATATGGTGGGGTGCCTTACTTAGGTATGGATTCTAATTCAAAAAGCCACATAAATAGTTTGCTCTCTTTTGTGTTTCAACTGGTTTCTAGTCTTCCTGTGAGGTGTTGTCACCTGTAAACAGCAACAATTGTTCTGAGAAGCTTTTCATGTACGCATGAAGGAACAGATTGCTGAGTGTGCTGGGGACCATGACTCCTTGTGAGGAGTGCAATAGAATCAAATTGATTGCTTTCTTGGACATGCTGTACTGTACAGACTTTTCTTCATAACCACAGAAGGAGATTGGTGGCTCACAGTCTGCACGTTTTGTGACAGAGTGTGATAAACTCTCCATAAAACTTGTCTGACCTCTGACCCTGTTAATTAAAAATGGTAGTAGAATTTTTAAAGGGAGTATTGGAATGTAAATCTTTATTTTGCTAAAACTTTTCATGATGTTTGTATTGGGTTTTTAGTTGGCTGTTTTGTGGGGTTTTGGTGCTTGGATGCTTTTTTCCCCCATTGAAGCTGAATTGTAACTGTCTTTAAGAAAAGAGGGAACGATAGCTATTAGAAAACCATTCAGGCTTGTATTAATTCCAGGTGTGAGGTTAAGACCTAAATCTTCCATCTGCTAGTAAAATGTTAAGATCAGCAGTGTCTATCTTCTTCAACAGCAACCTCAGAGTTAAAAAAACTCTTTGATTCCCTCTGGTCAGTGAAGACTGAAGGCTAAATGTGGCTTCAGGGTTGGGTTTTTTTATTTTTTCCTTCAAATGTAGTTTAATGAAAGAGGAAAGTGATCAGTGTTTTCTGGAGTAAGTGGTACTGTGTGCCAGGCTTTTCAAACAGTGATATTTGTAGATAGAGGGCATCTGTTGTGGTGGCTTGGGAGAACCATTTTTCCCTTAGACATGTCAGCACTCCTAGGCTAAATCATGGTGGAAGTACCACAGCATGCATTTCATTTAGAAGGATTTGAGTGGTCTAACACAGACTCTGGTACTATAGTGGCAAAAAAATTATTCGAGTTCTGTTTCTTGTGGCAATTGCTTGAGCCATCCTTTAAGCATAATGAGCACTTTGTGGCCTCTGGCTGCTTGGTAATACTTTAGTTGCAACTGCGAGGCTACATAATTTTATACGGTCTTGTTCTGCAATGGATGCACATCCTTGCTAATTTCTATTGCCAACAAGCTGTTTGTGAGTCTGAAATGCTTAATCTTGTGCAAATTGTATTTGCAGGTGTACCAGATGAATTGTATGTTCAAGAGCTCTCCTAGTGTCAGGGGCAGCCAAAATTTACCCTGCAAGTCTTGAAGCAGGGTAATTGCCTTGTGGTTTGAACCTGAACAGCTCATGTCCAGGTCAGAAAACTCAGGGAAGTCCAGCTCCCACAGGATTTGCAGCAGGAGTGGCAATTTCTGTGAGAGACAGTATTTCTTCCCTCTGTTGTAGGAAGGGACATGGCTGTTTCATGATTCTGGAGCCAGCCTCGCAGTGTCAGCCAGCACCATAGCTACTGCCGCAGCTGGGGATCTTCAGTGTCTTTGTGATTTAGCCCTGGGACTGAGACCTTGTGTGGGCTTTAGCTATGCCTTCTAGGTGCTGTATTTTGTGTGGTGCCACATCTGATCTCTTCTACTGATGACACACATGAGTGGAAGTTAAAAATTTTGTGAAGTTATTTGGATGCAAAAGCTGTGCTTTTCTGCTGGGCTGTTTGGGTTTTGGTTTGTTTTGGTTTGTTGGGTTTTTTTGAGAGGAGTCTGAAATTGACTTTCCAATATAATAGAAAATGGAGAAATATACTAAAATGGAATACAGAAATTCTTACCCAGCAATATTTATTCTTTTGGCATTGGAAGCTTAAGAAAAGAGGTGTAGATTTAAAGAAAGCAAAATAATGTAATAGGAGTAGTTTTGATTTATAAACAGCACTTGAACATCAAAGGATGTTCGGGAACATTTCAGGCTGAGAAATAAAAAATATTTCTTTGCCGCCGTATTGTTTGCTAAACTTCTTTCAGTTATTAACTAGTATATGTCTCTATGATCTGTAGGGTTTAGAGAGTGAAGGCTTTCGAGTTGAGAAGAATTAAGGAAATCTAGAGTATTTTGGATTGCAAGAGCAGCTCTTTGGATCTTTGACAGGGTGTGTTAATGTTTCTGCTTAAAAGTTCAGTTTTCTCATACTGCTCTGTAAGCAAATATTTGACTGGAGCATTTATGAACTAGCTGAAAGAGAAGTTTGCTGTCAAAAGTTGGTAATTGGGCCAAAGACACAGATCAGCATCTCTGCAGTGTGGCATTCACAAATGAAAGGCAAAGAGCTTGCCTCCCAGCATGTTAAACCAGGTACATATATCTCTAAAGACTCTGAAAAGAAATAATATGGCAAAATCGTGGAAAGGAGTCTTTGCAATAGAGGGGAAGGATGCAGTGTCATTTGGGCAGCAGAAGGGTGCTGCTGGGACAGGAGGGACAGACCTTGTGGTGCCAGGAGAAGCTGTAGCTGGCGTGTGTGAGACTTGTCCAGAGAATCACAGAATTAGTAAGGTTGGAAAAGACCACAGAGATCATAAAGTCCAACATAACACCTGTTACCTAAAATGTTGTCATCCTGCTACCAACACCCATCCTGCCAATAACTCACTACCCTAATATCTAGGTCATGCTACTAAGTACATCATTCAACCTTTTCTTAAAGACCTCTAGGGATGGTGACTCCACCACCTCCTTGGGCAGCCCATTCCACTGAGAGATCACCCTCTCTGTGAAAAAGTTCCTTCTAATATCCAGTCTAAATCTCACCTGACGCAGTTTAAGACTGTGTCCTCTTGTTCTATCACTTGTAGCCGGAGAGAAGAGACCGACACCCAGCTGGCTACAGAAACAGTCAGCTGGGCTGAGGGCAACCCAGCTTTTGCAGCTGGCTCATCACATCCACTGCTGCTGAAGAAATAGTGTGAAGTTGTGTTCGTGGTGGAGAGCCTGGGGATGGGAGGGCATAATGGTAGTGGTGGCAGGAAGGAGGCAGAGGGCCCTGGCACAGCTGTGCAGAGCCAGCAAGACCTGCCTCTTGCCCTTACATGGATGGAGAAGGGCAGTCCCCTCCGCAGAAAGCACAGCTGGGTTTTGGCTTCCAATTGAAACAAGTTGCAATGAGAGAACATAAAACATTCTGGAAAATGGTGGGGTTGAGGAGAACCCCTGATCAGAGTACATGTTTTAAGGGAGAGGAGTAGAAGCACATTGACAAGACACTAGGGAGGGAGCACAGGAGAACCCAATTTCAAGATAGACAGTGCCTGCCCTTCCCTGTCTATATTGCCATGTGCTTTGAGTTTGAGTATTTAGATTCCTAAGGATCTGATTTTTAGACTAGAGATAACAGGGCTCATGCAGAGCCATAAGAAATGGTATAGAGGCTGTTAAGATGCTGGATACTGTCTGTGAGTCATGGTATCTCTCTGCTCCTTGCAGAGGATGTGCGGCTACCATGACTCACAAAGAAATAGTTTAGGTAGGGGATTGATCTAGTTCAGTTTTCCCAACTCTGATATATGTTCACCTTTCTGGCTGACTTTTTAAGCCTCCGTTTTTAAATTGCACACACATGGGTTTTCTGTATATAAAATATAATATATGAGAATGGAAATACTTTTTTGTGCCTGTCAGCAGGGAATATGCAGCTTACTAAGCTTTCTTGAGTATAATTTTAAATAGAGAAAATGCTTCTATATAAACTGAGATTATCTCATCACAATATTTTTATGATAGTTAATTAAAATGTGAGGAAATCCTTTAGAGCAGATTTGCAGTTTTGTGACTTTTATGAGACTTAACATGAGAGATCTATTTTTATAGTTATGCCTTCTTATTAGTTTTGGGATTAGGTTGTGTTTAAAAGCATGGCTATCAAATCCTGTGATGATTACTTGTTTATTTTGCAGTGTAGACTAATTCAGTTATGGTCCCATTTGTGTGTTGTTTGTGTCCCACTTTTCAACAAGATATTGTAGTGCATTATTGTTATTGCTATTTAAAATAAATTTGTGGAATAGTTTTAATTTCAGCTTATATTTTATAATATTAAGTTTCACTGAAGCGTATTTTACTAGGTTATTGTAAATAATGATTATTTAGGTTATTCTTGTTCCTGGGCATTCATTTTCTTTAAACTGAAAGATTGTAAAATGTAAGTGAAAGAAGGATCACTGTGACTAGCTACAAGAGACTTAAATAATTAAAAAGTTGTCTTGGCATAAGTAGAATCCTGTAAAATCTTGGCTCACAGTGCATAAAATTGTGATAAGAACCACAATAGAAAAATTACTGGGAAACAGTAGGAGTTATTAAACAGTAGTGTGTGCTCTGTTCTCTTTGCAGTGGGCAGGTGTGCCAGTGGAATATTGATCTTTAGGCATAGTGCTTTCTACTTGAACTTGTGTTTAGGCTAAAGAAACAATTGGAATGAAGGTATGGACAGGCTTAAATATTTTTTGTTTTCGTTTGAGTTGGTTTAACCATGCCTGTAGTAGTATGACAACATGAATCTTTTAATCACAGACTCATCTGTCATCTTGAGTAACACTTTGGAGTTGTCTGATTGCAGAATTTCTCCGTCTAGGAATAATTAAGGCGTAGAGAAAAGTGCTCAACTGTAAATGTGAAGAAAGTTAGAGTCCATCAGAAGTGAATGTGATGAGGATTCAAAGTCATTTGGCTTTGCCTATTTGTCTTAGTGACTGTGTGGAGGCCAACAGGAGACTGCAAAGGAGTAAAGGATGCTGCTCTTTTCTCCTTGTGGCTCACCAAACACAAGCTTTGGTTTTTCTGCAAAGTCTAGACAGGAAGCACATCAGAGAAAGCATTAGATAGAGTAGTCAGGGCTAATATATTAGACTTTGTTCAAGAATATAATGTATGTTTCCCTGATGGTTCTGATGAAGAAATGTGAGAACAGAAGTCGAAACAAGAATGAATGAGAAAGGAAAGCAGAAAACATTTAAGAGAGCAAGTGGAAGAAATGAAGGCTGGAGTGTTTGGGTGTCTTTTGGGAGAAAGTTATTGAAAAGTGGTGGCTGGTTAGATAGNCATTTAAGAGAGCAAGTGGAAGAAATGAAGGCTGGAGTGTTTGGTGTGTCTTTTGGGAGAAAGTTACTGAAAGGTGGTGGCTGGTTAGATAGCTGTCTATCATCAGAGCTGTGGAAGTAACATGCCCATTTCCTGTCCAAGCTTTGGCTGCTCTCTCCAGTGATGGTGCCAGGAGGAACACAAGATTATGAGATTTGCCAGATTTCTGTGATACAGATCATCTTGGGAGAGCACTGACTAATGGTTGTTCCTGACTGCTAGATTCCCTCCCAGAAAAGTAGTTACTTCCAATAACCTTGCATCTCATTTTATCTCGGGTCATTTACCCAGTAATAATAGTAAATAGCTTGAAGTACTCTGTATTATTTTTTTTGGCACTTTTTTGTTCAGTCTTCATTCATAGAGAGCAAGTAGGCAGTGAAACAGAGGACCTGTGAAGTAAAATACCAGTGTTCCACATACAGACTTTCATACCAGGGCAGCCTGGTGCATACTGAAAGGGAGAATCAATTATATAGCTGCAGCTTATCAGAAGTTAGCAAATAGTAAATGCCATTTCATTTTTATAATCAATTACCTAGCCCCTGGAACTTGTTAGCAAAGGTTAGAAACTGTAATAATTTTGGTAAATGGCTACACTTTATCTCAGTGTATTTTTCTACATGCTTTATTTTAGGAAGATGAGAGAGAAATGTCTCTCTTTCCTTAAGTCTTTTAAACTGGCTTGTGAAAGATGAGGACAAAGCCTTTCTATTTCTAAACTCAATTTACATTCATCCCGCAACAAAGGTGCTGGTGTGTATTTTCTCATTAGTAAAACATCTTTTTTTTTCACTTGGATTAGTTTACTTTCAGCTTTGGGAGTTTAAAGAATGTTTGCATCCCTGCGTGATTAGTTTGGCCACATTATTGTTCAGAATTTACAGGTAAGTGGGATAGTAACAAAGGATAACTTGTTTTTTTTGTTATTTCTGTTCTCCTCTAATTTTATCACCGTGGATCTAAATTTCTTTGTGTGCAGCAGTTACTTGTTGGTGGTGACTGGCTGTGAATGCATTGTGCCATAAAATTGCCAATCTTTCAGTCCTGCTAGCCCATTCAAACAAGTCTTTGCCATTCATACAACAGCAACCTTCCATGTTCTTACTTTTGAAGTACCTTCTTACCGAATGGAACTTTGTTCAGATGTTCTAGCATCGGTGTTTAGTTGTTGATGTTCTTCTGTGATGGTATTTCTGGGACCTTCTGCAGGTTTTGCTTCTGGTTTTCTGCTGGAAAGCAGCATATCTTGTCCGAGTTGCATACCTCTGCCTGAAATGCTTAGAAAAAGAGATCTCGTGTACAACGTAACCTTCAGGGTTTTTTCCTTAAGTTCCTGATACCTGAAACTGCAGCTAACAGAAATAGCTGGATAAGGTTGCTCTGCTAGCTGGATCACAAGGGCAGGCATTACTTACCTGTAGGTTATTTTATTTTTTGTGTGTTTCTTCGTTATTTTGCTTAAGGTAAAATTAATTTTTGATTAATCTGGTGGTCTCACGCCTCTTTTTCATGTTAATATTTGTTTATTTTGCCATGGGCACAGTAAACTCTGCTGAAACTGTTTTGTGTTACCTGTTGAGTTTTTGGAAATTTTCAATTTTAATTAAGAAAAAAGTATTCTTGCTCTCTTAATTTTGTACTTATTTATCACAGCTCTTTGTTACTTCTTGTTCAAGACTAGCTTTCATAGACCAGTTAGTTTCTGAATCACAGACCTCCTATTTTCCAAAGAGCATTTCATTGGCATTAGTCAGGTTCTCATCAACTGCATTTTCCGTTTGTGTGGTTGTTTTGGTTTTTTTTTAACTCAGTGTTCTGACTGCTTCTCTGTTTTTAAGTGATAGATAGCATCTATTTGAATCTCTTGGCAATCTTCAGTTGTTTCAACTGTTTGTAAAATTTTCTTGTCATTTTCTTCTTTCTAGGTCCTTACAGAGAAACTCAACTGCCAGCTGCAGATTGTAGCAGCAGTGAAAATTAAAGCATTTCTAGGTACACTTGATATCTTTATTTAACCCAGAAATCTTTATTTAACTAGAAGCAATGCTAAGAATAGCAACCTCCTCTAGGCTGGCTGGCTCGATTATCATTCAGGTTTCAATATCTAAATTTAGTGGGGTTGCTTTTCTGTTCTCCAAGGTCATGTCAGTCTGCTCAGGTTGCCCGAAGTTTCAGCACAAAATGTGTCAGTTTATCCGGATCACATAGATGGTTTAACCAGCTCTGGTGAGCAGGGGATTACAGAATGAGGCAGGTGTTTTCTGGGGTGCTAAGTGCAGCTTGGGGCAGTGCAAGGAACCTTGACTGAGCACAGCACTCTGTTGTAAGATGGTAGCTGTGTGCGTGTGGTGCTGTGCTAAAAGTCGATTTATAGAGGTTCTGCTCAGCTGCATTGTCAACAAGGCAATTTTCCTTCTAGTTTTGTTGCTGCCTTGTGGAACATCAGCTCAGAGGTGCCTGAGCTATACAGAAGACTTAAAAGACTTTCTCAAAGTCCTGTGTGGACAGGAGAAGGACATAAGAGTCAGCTCTGCTCTTTGCTGAGATGAGAGGTGGGGGTTGGATTTGGGTTTGTGATTTGTCACCATCTCCTCTTGGCCAGATGGGATTGCCCTACTAACAAATGCAGCTGCAGAGTGCCTGTGGAAGCAGTAACTTACTGGCCTGCTTCTGGCCAGGTGGAAGACTCAATGGAAGCCATTCCTGACATCATCTAAAATGACAGAATTGAACTATTTAAATACCCTGAAAAGGACTCTGTTACTCCTCTGAGAGGAGAAATTGGATGAAGATAGAAAAGCTAAATGGAAGGTGAAGAAAAGGAAGGAATGAGGGCTCTTGTAGAGTTGTTTTTCATAAATAAATTTAAAAAATATAATCTCTTGCCGACATTAAGCAATAAAACCCAGGAATGCTTTCCTTGCTTTCTAGTTTATATTTTTCAGAGCTTATAAAAATGATATAACTGTGCTTCATATATGTCTTTCAGTAATTGAGTCTGTAATTAAGGCTTTTATTAACAATAAACCCTTGTGATTCTGTGTGTAGTGAATATTATTAAAGCCCATTTTTCACTATAAATTTCGCCTGATGATCTCTTACTCTAAAGCAGTATTTTTTAATTTTAAAGTAAATTACATAAAGCATTTAGTTGGCAAATCATTTTTTCTTTCACAATATGGAGTAGAAGGGAGCAATACAACAGAGATGATGATCCAAATGATGCTATCTCCATTGTTTTGTCTCAGGAAATACAGAATTATTTTCTTTTTCAACCTTTAATGTGGATCTTGGGCATGCTGACTGAATATGCTTTAAACTCTCTAATGTTACTACATGCCAATCCTTTGTTTGGCTTTATTCCTCAAAAGCTATGCAAGTTCAAATGCCAGGAAATGAAACTCCAGCAGAGATTTTTGTAAACTGGTGCCTACAGGTCATCATGTACTTCTGCAGATGCCTTGTTTCCTTGTGCTTCCTGTCCTGTTATGGAACAGTAGAAACATTCTACAGCAGGGAAAAACTTAACAGTGATCAGGAGTCCACTCATACTGTATTTCCATGTACATAGTGTGACTTATTTCCTTATAGTAAGGAAATAAATATACTACTTACAGTTTACTATTACTCTCTGCTTTTTTATATTGAAAATACAAGTTAAATAATGTTTTGAATTAGAATTTACTGAAGGAGAACATACTGCACTGCACAACAATGGTTTCTGCACCAGCATGGTCTGTTTCTCAACATCCTGAACCTTTTTTTCCCCTCCTACTAGGTGACTTGTTTCAAAGTTGGACCTGCTACTTTGAAGATGCTTGTCCTTAAAAGCATGTCTGTACTTCCGACTTTTTACTCTTTTCCACAGTTTGATAAAATTGCTGCCTGACTGGTTTTTTCGTTTTTCACTCCTCCCTTCCTTTTCTCCCCTCTGTCCATGACAATCTTGCAATCTTATTCCCCCGGTTCATTCAGCTGTCGTGCAGCTTTGCCTCATCAGCTGAGGTAATGAAGAGGCACACCAAGATGCTCTCAGGGTGCACAGTTTCCAGCTAATTGTGTGCTCTTGAATTGGCCTCTTAAGAGAATTATTTCCAAGATGGACTACATGTCCCTTCACAGCCAATTTCAATAACACCTTTGGGTGTCTGAAGTGCTCAGGCAGCTGTCCAGTACCTTCTCTGGCTTGAACTCATTTACATGCTGTGAAAGTGGAGCATCCTAATTACACCTCATCACTTGGTAGGTCATTTTAGCAGCTCTTACAGTTAAGCTGTCTTTATCAGCAAAAAAGAATTATTATTTACTTTTTTCCTCTTTGACTAAAGCTGAAGTCTCTCCTATCCCTTGGGTAGTTACTGTAAAATGTCAGGAAATGAAGAAAAATAGTGTTTTCCTCATGTAATGTACTGTTCTTTCAAAACTCCTTTGATGTCAAATTGCAGGACTTGTTTATTGTAGCAGTGCTGTCCTTAGTGGAAGTTAGGTGATGTGGAGCTTCTGTCAGCTGAAACCAAATCACCAATCCTGCTGAAGTTTTGCTTGCTTGCTTTGTCTTAATTTCTTTTGCAGGTCTTAGGAAGCATTTATTTTTTTTAGCAGTGTGAGTCCTCACGGTGGAATAACTCATGCAGACATGTCGGTTAAGTTTCATCGTTGCAAACAGCAAAGGTTCTTTGTATTTATTGCAATTAAATGTGCTCAATAAACAGCGAAATCCTTGATTATTTCTGATGCTGTTATGAGGTGGCAGCTCTGCTGCTGAGATTGCTGTGGCCTGATATCATCCACTCTGTGTGTTGCCTATGTAATTTATTTTTTAAAACATTAAACTGGTGAAGTTCTGTACTGGTATATGCTAAACACAAAATGACTTTAAATTATGCATTTTTACAGTTGTCTGTCTCTCCTAGTCTGGCATGAATACTCTCCTCTAGGATTTTTAGTGCTTAGAGCAGAAAGCAGAATGGCCTGCTGTAATACTTGTAAGAACATGTCTTTGTGGCTATGAAAGCTTGGTATGTTTGTGTAAGATTGATCACTATACTTCACTCCTGAGTTCTTGTTTTAGTTTTGCCCTTCAGAAGTTTTACTAGAATAGTTTTTGAGTGCCAATATAGTACCTTAAATGGGTGTGTTAGATATTCTTAGGTGCCATGTTCTTTATTGATGTTTGCAGGTGGCACTAAATTTTGTTAGGGGAGAAAATGTAAAGCTAAGCACAAGAGATCTTTATGAATAATTGTATGCTTTCAAAAGTGTAATGCTTAGCTTAATGCACACTTTAATTCTCCAGAAAGCACCCAAGTGAAAGACACAGTGCAACAAACTTAATTGCTTTCTCATCTCCACTTTGAATAATATAGTATATCACAGCATCGCAGAAGTTTCTGCAGTTTTTTAATGCCAAAAAGATGTGAGCAGATTATGGAGCTATGGAAAAATGGCAGATTATCCTACAGGAAGATTTGTGACAAAATGAGGAAAGGATAAAAAAATCCAGAAATGAGGAGTAGGAAGTTGCTGCAAATACATAAATATGGAAGGCAGGAGAAAATACCTTAAAAAGAAAGTGAAACTGCTACTTTTGTAAATGAAAATTCATAGGATGAGTGTATGTAACTTTTCAAGAGGAAATCTGGACCATATAAAACTCTCTTCTATCAGAGTGTATTTTATTAAAAGCTTGTGTTTAATATGGAATACCTGACCAACCTGATCTCCTTTCATGAACTGATGACTCACCTGGTTGACGATAGAAAGGCTGTGGATGTTCTGTACTTGGATCTTAGCAAAGCCTTTGACATGGTTTCCTGTGGTAAGCTTCAGGAGAAACTCTCAGAGCATGGATTGGATAGGAGCATTCTGTGCTGGGTTAGGAATTGGTTGGATGGACGAGCGTAGAGAGTGTTGGTGAACGATGCCACATCCAGCTGGAGGTCACTAGTGGAATCCCACAGGGATCAGTGCTGGGCGCGACACTGTTTAATATCCATATTGGTGGTAAGGACAAGGCAATTGAGTCCACCATTAGCAAGTTTGCAGATGATACCCAGCTGGGGGCAAATGTTCAACTACCAGAGGGTAGAAGGGCCCTTCCAAGGGACCTTGATAGGCTAGAGAAATGGGCAGATTCTAATATGAGATTTAACACGTCCAAGTGTCAGGTTCTTCACTTGGACATAACAATCCCATGCATCACTGTCGGCTGGGGGACACGTGGCTGGAGAGTGGTGAAATGGAGAGGGATTTGGGAACAGTGATTGACAGAAAACTTAGTGTGAGCCAGCAGTGTGCCCACGTGGCTAAAAGGGCCAATGTCATCCTGCCCTGTATCAGGAACAGTGTGGCCAGTAGGACTAGGGAAGTTATCCTCCCCTGTACTCGGCGCTGATCAGATCACATCTTGAGTACTGTGTCCATTTCTGGTCTCCCCAGTTTAAGAAAGATGTTGAACTGCTTGAGAGGGTCCAGAGGAGGGTGACAAGGATGGCGAGAGGACTGGAGAACAAGCCTTATGGGAAGCAACTGTAGGAGCTGGGGTTGTTCAGCCTGAAGAAGAGGATTCTCAGAGGTGACCACCTTGCTGTTTACAGCTACCTGAAGGAAGGTTGTAGTGGAGTAGATGTAAATCTCTTTTCTCAGGCTGCCAGCACCAGAACAAGTGGACATGGTCTTAAGCTACACCAGGGGAGGTTTAGACTGGATGTTAGGAAGAGCTTTTTCACAGAGCGAGTGATCTCTCAGTGGTGTGGTCTGCCCAGGGAGGTGGTGGAGCCGTCATCTCTGGAGATGTTTAAGTAAAGACTGGATGAGGAGCTCAGTGACATGGTCTAGATGATGGGATGGGGAGTTAGGTTATTCAAAGAAAAACAAAATCATGATGACCCTGAGATTAGCTCAGATGGATAAAACATGATGTTCATGGTACCTGGGGTGTGGTTCAATCTCTGTATGGGCATTCACTTAGGAGCTGGACTCTATGATCCTTGTGGGTCCCTTCCAACTCAGAATATTCTGTTATTCTCTGAATTGTGTTTGGCTTGTGATGGTGATGAGCTAAATGGAAGACTGTGCTTACCTGTTAAATCTTTTCCCAGGTCTGTTGATAGATTTTTAGATGCTGTGAGGCTAAATTTTGGCTCATAGTGGATCATCAAATACCACTCATTTAAATTCTGTAAGGAATTTTTCTCTTGCTTTTCACTTTTAGGTTTAAACCTCAACCGTGAAAATCTGTCAAACTATAACATTAAGTTTCTATGGCTACAGGTCAGCTGGGACCACCAAGTCCTTTAAATTCAGTTTTTGCATAACGCTGTAAGCAGAAGTGAGATGAATACGTGTGTATGAAGGAAGAGATGCATGTATTTTGCTTTTGATTTGGATGTCCTTTCTGAAACAAAATGATATAATATCTGTATGCTTCCAGCATAAGATCAAAACATCTTTTTGGGGACCTAGTGAAAGATATTGACCTCTGCGCACACTTTTGTGAGAGAGGGCAAGAATGGATTACTTTAGCTACTGCATTAGCTAGGCTTGCTACTGTTTAGGCACACAATAGTGGCTCTTCTGTCAGTCAATGTGTTTACAAGCAGATTGGATCAGTAGTGCTGATACATACACCTGTAAAATGCTGATTTAAGTAGGGCGATATTGAGAGAGCTGGCTTGCTGTGAACCAGTGTATTGGTTTTGTGTGGCAAGGTTTTGGTAGCAGTGGGGCTACAGGAGTAGCTTTTCTGGGAAGATGCCAGAAACTTCCCACATGTCTGACAGAGCCAATGCCAGCCTGCTCCAAGATGGAGCCCATGGAGCCTGTCAACGATGGTGGTAGTGCCTCTGGGATAATGTATTTAAGGGGAAAGAATCTGTGATAGAAACAGCTCGAAGGTCAGAGAAGGACACTCCCTCTGAGGAGGAAGGAGTGGGAGAGACAACATGTGATGAACTAACCACAGCCAGCCCCTGTTTCCCAGCCCCTGCGCTGCTGTGTTATAGGACATAGAGAATTCAGGAATAAAGCTAAGGCCAGGGAGAACAGAGGAGTGGGGGGAAGATTTGGTCTTACTTTATTATCGTACTCTGATTTGATTGGCAATAAATTAGAGTAGTTTTCCTCAAATAAGGTCTGTTTTGCCCATGGAGGTAACTGGTGAGTGATCTCTCCCTGTCCTCATCTTAACCCATGAGCCTTTAGCCATATTTTCTCTTTGCTCTCCGGCTGAGTCAGGCAGTGACGTGCTGTCCAGCATAGATCAACTCACCACAACTAGCCATGTAACCCATGCTCTTGAGCTGTGGGTACCTGCCACAATGGGAGGTGTGGGTTGCACTTGTTTGTGATTGGAGCCCATGAGTGTCGTGATGAACTGCAGGGGGATCAGTGTGTGGAACTGTTGCAGAGGCTGCTCAGTTCTGTGCAGGGAGCAAACCTCCAGAAGTCCTCCCCTGACTTGGGTGTCTGCAGGCATGCTCATTCAAAGATCTTCAGCTCTTAGTTGAAGTTTGAATGGTGTTTGTAGAAGCTAAGAGCATAAAGTAGTTTGTAAATGGAGTAAAAGCTGCCATAGTTCAGATTAATGATCTCTTCCATCCTTTAATCTACCTGTGATCATACAAGGAATACCAGTATGAGGTCATGTCTCAATGCTGATGTCTGGGTTTGTAGTACTATCACTAAAAGGAAAACTCTCCACAAAAAGTGAAAAAAATGGTCATACCTATCTCTTCTGGATGAAAAAAAATCCCAGAGTTCCTATTTGCATGCTGGTATTTTCAGCTTGTTTTCATTTATCACATTGATCAAGGACCATGGAGTTTAATCTGCACATGCCTCATCAGGGTTGTTTTTTGTCCAAATTAAAACGTAAAGATGTAAGTATAGAAAAGCATCCATATTAAGAATTCAGTAACTGACTTGTAATTGAATTTGTCTCAGACTGGGCATTTGTGCTTTAGCTAGTTTAATTTGCATTTGGATGAGCAAGTAGAAACTTTGACTTGGATGCTCAATTTGAAAACAGTATGCAGGTACATTCTTCCTTACACTATTCCCCAGACACACTTCAGTTCTATTTCTAGGTTTCTTATTAAAAACTTAGGTTCATATTTTAAAAACTTCTGTTTGTGTTTGTTACAATTTTTTTTCCTGTACCAAACTCAAGTCTAGAATTGCCAGACTTTAATTAGGCCTTTGCTTCAAAAGTGTTGCTTTTTTCTTTGCACTGAAGAGTAACAGGTGTGGTATTTTGCTTGCGAGTGGTCTTGAAAAATATTAGTATCTGGCAAGATGTGTGGGGGTTAAGCAGAGTTTATGCACTGACAAGCCCCAACTCATGGAATTAAGTGAGATGAAATTTACTCCAACTGAGAAAAACAAATATTTCTGTGTATATTTAGAACACGTAGGAGAAGGTATGTAATTTGGAAGTTAGTTTACGACCACTTTTTTGATGAGAAACCTTACAACTTGGCAACACCTGCATTAGTGCTAGCAAATTGCAGGTGGGAGGTGCAGGTAAATAAATGCTTACTATTAAACTGCCTTATTAAGTGCTAAAAAAGCACTTCAGAAAACGTTTCTTTCAGAAATGTATTGTGGCATAAAGAATGAAGAACAGGAAAGAGGGAGGAGAAAACAGAGTGCACAGATTGATCTGTGCCTTCTTAGACTAGTGGTGGATCCCCAGTGCTGCATGGGGAAGTGTGAGGGTACCAGGCATGTGTGATGCTTCTGGCAGCTTTTAAAGCTGCATGAAGCACTGGGCTACAGTGTGTTGTTATAGGCCCAATAAATTCAGAGGGGACAAATGGGCATTTTAAGCAAGAAAACAGTAAAAATGCCGGAGAGCAAAGAGATTCAGAAATGAGTTTTTGGTAGATATATATTAAATGTATGAGGGGCTAGGCAGCAAGACAGTCCTTATAGAGGCATTTGTTTAAAAATTCATCAGACTGGAAAAATGAGGTAGGCTCAGAGGAGTCTTGCATTTCCAGTTCAAGTGCTCACTGCTAATTTCAGGCCACAGGGCATGGCACATTTGAGTGAAGCAAGTGGTTTATGCCCATGTTGGAATTTCCTTTGGGAAGATTTATACTGACGTTAATAAGCAAGAGGTGCACATTTAACACTGGAAGGGGCATCTTGGATCACGAAGTCTGTGCCCACATGGTTGCAGATGATAATGTAAATTTCATTTATAAATTGACTGACTCCTTTAAAAATTTTCTGTTATTGCTTCTTCCATTCAGAAGGCAAGAAAACTTCAGCTTGTCAGAATACAGTGACAATACATTAGTTTTGTGGCAGTATTTGAACTGTAGCTTAAACAGTTCTATGTCCAATATGTTTAGATAAAAATCTTCTCTCCATCTTCCCTCATATGATAGACTCTCTCTTCCTTCAATTAAACAATCTTTTTACTTGTTCAAGTTAAATCAGGTCTTGAAAATACATTAAGAGAAGTGAACTTACATTAACAGAGACTTTACTATGATAGTTGTGCAGTGACATTAATCACTGTCACTTTGTCCCCAGGTATAATTCCTGTTTCTGTTGAGCTGTCAGGCCGTAGTTGCTGTGTCCTTTTCTGTCATGCCTGGGCTTGTTCAGCTGTACAACACTTCCAAGTGAGATGTCCCGGAGAACTTGCATTTCTATAACTTGGTCCCATTTCTGTTACTTCACTCCTAAGGCAATCCCAGATCTTTCCATGTGGTATGTTCTCCTTTGTTCTGATAATAGCATCACAGCATCTCTCCACTCTGCTCATTCTACAAGTGTCATCAGGAAACTGCAAAGGACATTGGTGCCAATTGAAATAAAGAATTCTGTTGTCACTGCACTTAATTTCCTGTGCAGTTAACCTAGTATTCATCCTTGTCAAAATTTGCTTTGTGAATGTGCATAGTGATAGAAGCAGTAGATCTGTTGACTTCGTTATGAGCTGTACGGTGTCATTGTCTTGACTAAAGCTGTGCGATTTGATACAGTGTTTTCTTCATGTCTTAACTCTGAGGCATGTGGGGATTTTTGGGCAAAACATATTATTAGTGGAGGAAATGATTGAACTGTGAAAACATAGTGAATGAAAAAAGGTGGATGTGGGTAAGAGACTTGATGGATATTTAGGGCACATGGATGTTGTACTTTTATTCTACAGACTTAATAATACTTGTTTATAAATGATTTCTCTTACAGCTCTGCAGAACTGAGCCTAGTTCAGATGTTAGTGTTTATAGTCTTCTGTTCATCAACAGAATTTTATTTTTCTGTTCATTTGCATGTGTGCAAGAAAAGACGCTTACAACAGCTGATTAAAAGGAACCTAGAAATGTACATCTGGCTTTGGGTAGGGGAAAAAGGTGTATTCCTACCGGAAGACAGCCTGAGAGCTAGGGTGTCTTTAATATCAGAACCAATACTGGGTGATATGATACTAGGGTATCTTTAATGTCAGAACCAAATGCTGAGTGATATGATCTAGATGTAGATGCTAGGTTTAGTTGGACTAGATGATCTTTGAGGTCCTTTCCAGCCTTATCAATACTGTGAATACCAGACAAGTTAAGATGCAGTTTACCTCATTGTCCTTGATGTTAAAATGCCCAAAGTGATCCACATCTCCCCTTCTTTTTTTCCCTCTCCCCCTTACCTTACATTCATTGAAAATAAGAGAAGAATTCATATGGCTGGATGTAAAGTTTGGAGATGTTTGAGACATAGAACATAAAGGAATTTTGGAGGCAAATCTGTAATCACTTTTACAGCATTTCAAAAGTGGGACATAATTTAATTGCTCTGACTGTATCATTAAAAGTAATTTTATATGTTTTAAAATATCAGTTACACTTAGGGATTAAATTAATGCAGAAATGTTTTATGGAGGATAAGCTCAGTAGAAAATGTAATGTAGTGGGAGAGAAAAGAGGTAAATGAGACAGGAACCTGAGAGAATGGTGAAAAATACCACATGGAAAGTCAGTAGGGTGTGGTTTCCTGTATTCTCTTATCAATGTCAGATCTGCTGATTTCAGTCATAGATAACAGCATTTTTGTAATACAGTGAAAGGGTATTTAAGTAATCTTGAAAGTTTGATTCATTGTGAACCTCTGAATTGGGTGAAGGAAGCAGAACTGAGATTTCCAGTGTATTAGTAACAGTTCTGTGAGAAGATATGCTTTTTTGTCCATACACATCCAGCTTTCCCCACCACGCATTTAGAGAAGAAATTGTTCCTTTTGCTGCTAACTAAATCTTGAAGTGAAGTTCTGATAAGAGGTCAGGTGGCTGCATGATTTGCAGCTGGACTGAAGAATGCCTGGTTCCTGAGTCTAGCTAATTTTTTTTGAGTTTTGCTTTGATACTCTGTATATTCACCAGTTATTTTGTCCTCAGTGTTACTGAAAAAAGTAGTCATTTTTCTGGATGCCAGTAAAGCAAAGTGCTGCTGTTTCTCACTTAGCTGGAAGAAAGGTTGCTCGTTTTATGCATGTGTGAACCAATACAAAGAGCTGGTTCCAAACTCCCTTGTAATTACGAAATCAGAATGAATGGTTTTCTTTTTCTTAACATGCATCATTTCTTGCCACTGCTCATACAGTTAGTGTAAATGCAGTGATAAAATGCAAACAAAAGGGGGGGAAATATCCTGTCCCCTAATAGACTTAAATAGGGAATATGAATTATTCTTTGGAGTGGCACACAGCTGGACTTGACTTCTAAAAATGGCATTGTAATTACACTCTCATTAGGTTTGCCTACTTAAATTATGGCAAAATATTTCTTAGTGTATATTATTTCTACTAAACATTAGCTGGCCCGAGCTGTTTTAGTGACACAATAAATTACAGAGGAAGTTGTTTCTATTTTGGATTTCAAAAAAAATTCCCAACAAGCCCACAAAAGCTAAATAAATAAATGGCACAGACAAATAAACAACCCAACCCTAAACAGTGCTGTAACAGGGTTGTTGGGCTTGCTGCCTTGGAGTTTAATGTTTGACTTTGGAGTTAGCAATCAAAACTCTTGTTTTGTTGACAGCGATATGGAAGATAAACCCAGATGAGTGGAGTGTCTTGTTTTTACATTCAGTTCTCCCCAGCAGAAGGAAATTGGTGGTGAGATGATGAAACATGAAGCAACTAGTGCTGACTGGTCCTGCTGAAATCTCATCATCCCTGGTTATGAAGGCTAGTTTCCTGAAATAGCAGGTGGTGACAGCCTATGCATGCAGTATTTTTCTTAAAGGACAGTGTGCAGTTTTAAACTGGTTTATTCAGTTTAGGGTTTTTTGTTCGCTTAGTGTGTTTTTCTCTTTTTAAATAATAGAGATTAAATTTGACAATAAATATGAAAAAACATGAATTATTTTTAAAATCACTACATTGTCTTTCCTGGGAAATGATAAATATCACTCTTCATGAGTAAAAACTATAGAATGGTGTGGATGGTTTTGTTTTTCCCACTAACATGTTTTAAAAGATATCATATTAGGTTATCAAAAAAAAAAATTCCTAAATCTCTAAATTTTATATTCAGACATTAAGTTCTAACGTGAGCTATGTGACTTTTTAGTTTTGGGGTCTAGCTGATGAATTCAGTTATGTTACTTTTTTCTTCTGCTGCAGTAAATCTTCAAGAGACACAATNCATGGAAAGTCAGTAGGGTGTGGTTTCCTGTATTCTCTTATCGACCTCAGATCTGATGATTTCAGTCATAGATAACAGCATTTTTGTAATACAGTGAAAGGGTATTTAACTAATCTTGAAAGTTTGATTCATTGTGAACTTCTGAATTGGGTGAAGGAACCAGAACTGAGATTTCCAGTGTATTAGTAACAGTTCTGTGAGAAGATATGCTTTTTTGTCCATACACATCCAGCTTTCCCCACCACGCATTTAGAGAAGAAATTGTTCCTTTTGCTGCTAACTAAATCTTGAAGTGAAGTTCTGATAAGAGGTCAGGTGGCTGCATGATTTGCAGCTGGACTGAAGAANTCATCCCTGGTTATGAAGGCTAGTTTCCTGAAATAGCAGGTGGTGACAGCCTATGCATGCAGTATTTTTCTTAAAGGACAGTGTGCAGTTTTAAACTGGTTTATTCAGTTTAGGGTTTTTTGTTCGCTTAGTGTGTTTTTCTCTTTTTAAATAATAGAGATTAAATTTGACAATAAATATGAAAAAACATGAATTATTTTTAAAATCACTACATTGTCTTTCCTGGGAAATGATAAATATCACTCTTCATGAGTAAAAACTATAGAATGGTGTGGATGGTTTTGTTTTTCCCACTAACATGTTTTAAAAGATATCATATTAGGTTATCAAAAAAAAAAATTCCTAAATCTCTAAATTTTATATTCAGACATTAAGTTCTAACGTGAGCTATATGACTTTTTAGTTTTGGGGTCTAGCTGATGAATTCAGTTATGTTACTTTTTTCTTCTGCTGCAGTAAATCTTCAAGAGACACAATCACAGCTTCTCTGAGCAACCTGTTCCAGCACCTCACCACCCTCACAGTAAAGAACCTCAACCTACCATTTTTCAGTTAGAAACCATTCCCCTTTGCTCTATCACTACATGTCCTTGTTAAAAATCCCTCTCTGGCTCTCTAAAACCGGACATATTCATGTTCAATATGATTGCAAGAATTTTTTGAGAAGTCTTACTCAAATACTGAGATTACTAATTGTGTTGCTATAGTTGTGTGGGAAGAGACCGTTACAAGAATACGCAGCATGTCTTGCTGCCTTTCTCCCACTCCCACCTTGAGTGGGAGTAACGTGGAAGGAAAGGACAGATAAAGTGATCAAATAAAACTGACAGAAAGCATATGTAACACAATTGGGTTAGAGATTGTGTTAGATTCCTGCTAGAAGGAATGTATCTGTGTGGATGAAGCCTTTGGACTTCCACTAACACAGAAACTCAACAAAATGACAATCTTTCATGAAAATGAAAACTAGCATACTAGAGATGAACTGTATAAAATGTAAGCACATACGCAATAAGTGACTTCATAAAGCAGCTAAAGATGCTTAGCTCAGAATTAGGGTGATCGCTGTTTGCCATGGAGTGATTTTTCTTAGTGTTGTTGGAGATGTGTCTCAAGCCCCTTGGCCAGTACCTGATTTGTGAGATAGAGAGGAAGATCTGTACAGCCATGCCATGTATATTCATAAGTGTTCACTGCAGCAGAAGTGGAGCCTGTGTATGCCAACTGCTAGGAAGTATCTCAACGCCCAGAAGAAATAATTTTCACACAGAAGAAGCACATCAACAAGAAAGACTGAGAGGGTCGTGGCTCTTTGTCATTTTTGTGGTCTCATGGCAGGTCTTGCTGCTGTGATATGCTGGCACTGCTGCAGTCAGCCAAAGAAGCTGAATTTGAGTGTCTGAAACCCCCTCAACCCCAAGAGTTGAGGGAGAAGTGAAAGTGCATGCTTATACCTATTTTGTGGTTGGTATTCTTTGTAATGAGCATGTAAAAAATTTATTGTGTAGTGTTTTGGTGTATTTGGGGGATTTTTCTTTGTTTTTTTCTTGTTGTTTTTGTTTGTGTGTTATTGGTTTTGTTTTGTCTTCTTTCATTAAGCAAAACCAGCAAATTTGATTGAGGGAATGTTTACTTTGAGAATTGGCTTCTGTATGAAAAATTATCAAAGCATGAAGCAGTTCCTGCCCAGGCATAGCTCCTCGCTTTCAAACCTTCTGTTTGTGCCAACACGCATGCTGTTCTTGTTTCTGAATTGTAGGTGATGGCTCGGATGTTCAGCACACTTGCATGATTCTGATGTGAGAAAAGAGATTTCTGCTGCTAGGGAAAATCATTGGAGATGTGAGCCCTGTGCCTTGATTTTTAAATTTTTTTTTAATATATTTTTCATTGCTTTTCTCTATGAAGAGAAAACAGTGATCCCTTGCTCACTACCCTGGGAATAGAATATGGAGGCTTTTTTTTGGCCCTGGGAGAGCCCCAGGACCCTGCATGTTCCCATAAAGAAACGTGTTTGCACTTAAAAAATGGATACTTTATTGTAGCCACTATGAGATTAGCAGATTACTGTGTTTTTTTTAACTGTTGGTTCAG
This sequence comes from Pitta sordida, assembly GCA_013390025.1. NCBI lineage: Eukaryota > Metazoa > Chordata > Aves > Passeriformes > Pittidae > Pitta > Pitta sordida. Next base: position 3,039 of record WEKX01020603.1, on the reverse strand, counting down.
TGTCAGTTAATTGTCTTGGCTGCGCTTTATAAACAAAGAGCTTTTGGAAGTATGGCCCAAGTTATATCAAAAGAAATGCCTGTTCACTTATTTTTTTAATATCTTGTTGGCAGGTAGGCAAAGACTAATTTTTGAATTCTGTTACAAACTGATGAAGTGACGTGAGAATATTTCTTTCTCTGCCATCTGCAAGTTGCCAAAAACCTCTTTTCATAAAATTAGAAGCTGCACTAAAGTCTTAATTACTTGACATCCATCCCTATTAGTGAGCAAAGAAGGCAGGAATTAGGTAAAATTATTCTCTTACTGTGGAGGATTTTTTGCCTTTTTTAGTTTGCAGGCTCCAAATTGAGGAGTAGTTTAGATTACTTTTTGAAAGCCCAAAGATGTAATCTTTAGAATATAGATGGGTTGGGAGTTTTTTTCACACAGTTGAGTAACAGAAAGAAGAAGGTTGTATAAAGGCAATGTCAGGATCCAGAGCATTAGACTGTTTTTTATCCAATGTGTGAAGTTTTAATAGCCTTTTTAGAAGCTATTTTGCAGCACTACTCCTATTCTACAAAGGTTAAGTTTTATAGCTTTCTAAAAATGGCATGTGCTTTCGTTATAAATGCATTTTGAATTCTCTAGTGCTATGTAAAATGTTAGTGGGGTGAAATCTGAATGGATCTTTTCTGACCAATGACCAAACCAGTGAAATGTATTTCTTTTTCTCTATAGACAGTTTCTCCTTTTTTACTATAAAAATAAAAAATATTTGAATAGAGGAAATGGACATTGGTATGCACATACTATATCAAGTGTACCTTCTGCAATGAATGAAAGTACTTGAACCCTTAAAGGTTAGGTCAGTGAAAAATTGAGGGAGGAGAAGATTACAGGTGTCCACTGACAGCCTCCTCACAGACATATGGTCTGATTCCTTGACGTCTGTATTGGACTGAACAGGGATTGCATTGGCCAGTTCTACCTGATGAATGACTTGAAAATTATCAAGAGAAGAAAAAATGGACGTAACATCTGGCTAACAAGGAGATATTTGTGTATCTCAGCAGTTCCTTGTGTGCTCTAAGTCTGAGGATGGATCTTTGCGTATTCTGGCAGGGGCATTCCCCTAGGCATGAGCTGTGACCTTGGATGAAAACAAGGAATTCTGGCCTATATTAAGTAAGCTTATTTAAGAAATGAAAAGCTTTGGCTATCATTAGGGAGTTGGTTTGTTTTTTAACTACACAACAGTGAAACATGAGGCTGATTCTAGTTATTTTTGCCATTATTTACAGTATTTTTCCAGTATTCCATATTTTTCTTAGCTCATATATACACAAGATAAACAAATAGAACTGAGACTGGCAATGCTTAAAGAGCCTACTGGCTTTCTCAGGCAGAATGTGCTGAAAGCCAAACAATTCCCGTGGGGTTTTGTTGGCGTTTTTTTGTTGCTGTCATTGTTTGCGAGGTTGTTTGGTTTGGTTTGTGAGTTTTTTGTTTGTTGGTTTTCTTTTTTAAAGGGGAGAGAGATAATGCAAATAGTGGGTCCTGACAACCTTGAAGAATGTTTATGATTTAGGATGCTTAATGTCACCATTCTAGTAACTACAAGTGCCTTCACTTCTTTA
>WEKX01020602.1:0-22740 GCA_013390025.1 Pitta sordida | reverse complement strand
TCTGGTCTCTCTTGTCCTTTCACACCGGACAGACTCACGTTGTCTCCTTTCATCTACAGGAACCCGGGTCTCTCGCTCTTTGTTTCTGAGCCCTCCCTCCTCCCTCTCACATCTCTGGCGGCTGCGCTGCTCTGAGACCTCCAGATCCAACTCTCGATGAACGTCAATTCTTCTCTCCAGAACAGGCTCTTTCCTTTCTCTTCCATGGCAATTCCTCCTTTCGTCCTCTTCACATTCCCTGGGACACTCCCTTCTCCTCAGGTCTTCACATGGCTCCAGTTCCCTGATCTCTCTGTGCACCTTCTCATCAGCTTCTACTTCCACCACTCTGGTCTCTCTTGTCCTTTCACACCTCACAGAGTCACGTTGTCTCCTTTCATCTTCTCCAGGCTCACAGATTTCACGTCTCTCCCGGGTCTCTCTCTGGTTGCTTCTGACCCCTCTCTCCTCCCTGTCACATCTCTGGCGGCTGCGCTGCTCTGAGACCTCCAGATCCAACTCTCGATGAACGTCAATTCTTCTCTCCAGAACAGGCTCTTTCCTTTCTCTTCCATGGCAATTCCTCCTTTCGTCCTCTTCACATTCCCTGGGACACTCCCTTCTCCTCAGGTCTTCACATGGCTCCAGTTCCCTGATCTCTCTGTGCACCTTCTCATCAGCTTCTACTTCCACCACTCTGGTCTCTCTTGTCCTTTTGTAACTCAGGGAATCAAGATCTCTCCTTTCATCTTCTCCAGGCTCACAGATTTCACGTCTCTCCCGGGTCTCTCTCTGGTTGCTTCTGACCCCTCTCTCCTCCCTGTCGCATCTCTGGCGGCTGCGCTGCTCTGAGACCTCCAGATCCAGCTCTCGATGGACATCGATCCTCCTCTGCACAACAGGCTCTTTGTCTCTTCTCCTACAAATCCTTCTCTCTTCATCTTCACACTCACAGGGACACTCCCTTCTCCTCAGGTCTTCACGTGGCTCCAGTTCCAGGATTGCCCTGTGAAACTTCTCAACAGCTTCTGCTTCTGCTACTCTGGTCTCTCTTGTCCTTTCACATCGTGCAGGCTCACATTCTTTCCTTTCATCTTCAGGATCCCGGGTCTCTCTCTGGTTGTTTCTGGCCCCTCTCTCCTCCCTTTCACATCTCTGGTGGCTGCGCTGCTCTGAGACCTCCAGATCCAGCTCCCGTTCGATATCGATCCTTCTCTCCAGAACAGGGTCTGTTCTGCCTCTTCTCCTACAAATCCTCCTCTCATCCTCCTCACACTCACGGGGACACTCTCTCCTCCTCAGGTCTTCACAGGGCTCCTGTTCCCGGATTTTTCTGTAGAACTTTGCCTCGGCTTCTACTTCTGCCACTCTGGTCTCTCTTGTCCTTTCACATCTCACAGAGTCACGTTGTCTCCTTTCATCTTCTCCAGGCTCACAGATTTCACATCTCTCCTGGGTCTCTCTCTGGTTGTTTCTGACCCCTCTCTCCTCCCTTTCACATCTCTGGCGGCTGCGCTGCTCTGAGACCTCCAGATCCAGCTCCCGTTGGACTTCAACCCTCCTCTCCCTCATCCTCGCTCTTCTCCTTGCATCATCTCTTCCCTCACACTCCTGCTCCTCAAAGATCTCCCTTTTCCTTTCTCCACACTCAATCTCACGCTCCTGGTTTGCTCTTTGTTCACAGACACGTCGCTCAGTCGTTTCACCACCCCTGAGGTCGAGCTGTAGCGGTTCCTCAAGGTACGTCTGATGTGGGCGCCTCGAATCCAGACATTCCATCCCACATTCCCGTTGGCTGCTCCTCTGCTCTGCCCTTTGTTCCAGCTCGTGCTGGTGGTGGCGGCCTCTCTCTTCCCTCAGCAATCCAGATCTGTGCGGCTGGTTGTCACTTCCTCCATCTGCTCCTCGTGGCCGCCGGTTTCTTTCATCACACTCTTGTCCTTCTGGCTCCCGTGGCCACCGGCCACTCCCGCGGTTGGGCCATGCTCGAGGTTCACAGCTGCGGCTGCGGATCCTCACGTCTCCCACTTCTTCCTGCCAAGACTCCTCTCGGTTTTCCCTCTCCTCTCCCAGCTCCCATTCCTGGACTCTGCCACACCGGAGCTGTGCCTGTCCTCGCCTGTCCAGCTCTGGTGGAGGACACCTTCTCTGGTCTCGTTGCTCGCAGGGCTCTTGGCTTCGCTCCTCACATTCCTGAGGGATTCCCGGCTCTCTGCTTTGCTCGGCATCATCCCTGCTCCTCGCAGGACATCGTCGCTGATCCCTCCTCCTCTCCTCCAATATCCTGATCTCGCTGACCCTGGTGTCTTGTTGAGGCTCAAGTTCACAGGGCGGGGGATGACTCCTTTCACAGGTTGATTGTTCCTCCTCCTGGAGCTGCCGGCGGCTCCCTCTGTTCCTGATTTCAGGCTCTCGGAGCGTCTTGCCACCGGTGCTCAGCTTTGTCCTCTGCAGGAGGTAGGGGGCCCTGGGCAAGTACCAGTAGCAGCACTTGGCCACTCGGAACACCAGGAGGAGGAACTCGTTGAAATCGATGTCCCCGTCCCCGTCCCACTCCAGGAACTGCAGGATCTTCTCGATGGTTTGAGGGTCGTGTGGCTTCTGCAGGGAAAACACACACACACACGGGGAAACATCAAAGGGCTTTCAGCCCTCCTGCTGCTTGGCACAGAAACTCAAAACTGGAGCAATCGCACACTTTTATCCTTTCATCTCTCACACCTTCACTGCTAGAGCTCGGCAACAGTGTCTGTGGTTTGTTCTCCATTTTCCTGGTTCTTCCCTGTCTGCAGATAAAGAGCTCTGTGGGGTTTTTTTGGGATGTGCTGTTCTCCTACTGCTGGACACATTCCTTTCCCACCTGGGAAAGAAAACCACAGCTTCCCATGGTTCATTCTCCGGCTTCTGCCCATTTGCTCATGGCAAAAAGGGTTGGAAGAGCCGTCAAAGCAGTTGCAGAATCACAATGAGGTTGGAAAAGAGCTCCCAGATCGTCAAGTCCGAGCTGTGCCCCATCCCCACCTTGTCCTCCAGTGCCACCTCCAGCCCTTCCTTGGACACTCCAGGGATGGGCACTCTAAACCTCCCTGGGCCATGACAACCCTTTCCAGGAGGAAATTCCTCCTGAATTCCCACCTGATCCTCCCTGGCTCTTCCCTCTCCTCCTGGCCCTTGTTCCCTGGGAGCAGAGCCCGACTCCCCCTAGCTCCACCCTCCTTCCATGGAATTCCAGAGCCACCAGGTCCCCCCTGAGCCTCCTTTTCTCTGGGATAACCCCCCAAGAGCTCCCTCAGGAATTCCCCAAACCCTCCCTCAGCAGAAAGGAACCCAACCTCTGCTCCCCTTTGGGTGAAGCCTCCCCATCCCTCTGCCCTAAGAACCACCCCCTGTCCGAAAGGAGATTTTGCAGTCCCTGCACTCAAACCCTCCCAGTTTCACCCACACTCACAGCAAGGGCATCTGCAAACTCCCTCTGGATGAATTCCTTCACCCTGCTCCGTCTGAGGGTGGAGCTGCCCCCATCTTCCTGGGCTTGTTGGTGAAAGACGCTGATGATGGTGGAAATGCTGTCCAAGAAGCGAGACATCTTCCTGCAGATCCAAGCAAGCCTGGAGGGAAAAGAGCAAGACCAAAGGGTGGCATTTTTTCTTGGACCCAAGCATGGAACAAGGAGGGAGAGCTCCCAGTGCTCTGTGTGCCGTGTCCTCTCCGTGCCGTGGCAAGCTCTGTGTCACCAGGGCACTGGGAAGCAATTCCATGGCTTGAGGGTTTTAGTGGGATGGGGAGTGTCCTCCGGGTTTCCTCCTGACGTGTTTGGGTGACGTTTGACGGGGGATGGCAGGATGTGTTTAGGGATGCCAGGGAGGGAGCTGGGGGTGGTGACACAGGAGGTGCCCCAAGAACCTGCCCCGTGGGGCTGTGCTGGATGATTATCGGGGAATCACGGAATGGGTTGGCTTGGAAGGGACCTGAAGGACCATCCAGTCCAACCCCCTGTCATGGGATGTCCCTAAGGTCTCCCTGGAGCCTTTTCCAGGCTGATCTCCCCTCAGCTCCCTCAGCCTCCATAGCAAACGTTCTCCAGCCCTTGGAGCATCTCCACATTCCCCTCTGGGCTCGCTCCAGCAGCTCCACAACCCTGGGATGTTTCCAGGACCCAAAATTCTCTCTCTGCCTGGCACTGAGACACAACAACCTCCGTGAAGCCACTTAGAGGATGTTTAACCCAGCTCTGAGACAAGATCTGTGTGGGTCAGAGAAAAGCTGTGCCTGGAAACCTCCTAAGCCATCTCCTTCCTTCCTTGCTCCTCACAGGATTCCCAAATCTGTTATCAGATCCCAGGGAAGCCGTGCCTTGCATCCCTTCCCACCTTTGGAATGCGCATGGACACACGCACACCCTCTGCATCCCAAATCCTGGGGTCTGGCATGGGGGAAAACAAGATCTTTCTCCCATCTGCTCATTCCAGGAGCAAATTCCAAACCAAAGAAAGCCCCCTTCCAAAAAAAAAAAAAACACCAAAAAACAGCCTAATTTTCCCTTTTACAACACAACAGCAGGAACCCAACCAACCCAACCCCAAACAAATCCCGGGAGAGAAACACAACAAACTTCCCAGGAAACACAATGACGGGAACGACACAGAAGAAACACAACAAACTTCCCAGAAAACACAACGCCGGGAATGACACAAAAGAAACACAACAAACTTCCCAGGATACAAAACACCGGGAATGACACAAAAGAAACACGACAAACTTCCCAGGAAACAAGACGCCGGGAATGACACAGAAGAAACAAAAGACTTCCCAGGAAACACGACGCCGGGAATGACACAGAAGGAACACAACAAACTTCCCAGAGAACACGACACCGGGAACGACTTCACCACCCAACACAGACCCCAGAGGAGCATCAGGCGCAGGATAAGGAATATTCCAGAAGGAACAACTTACCCAAAACACCAACGGGATCGAGCGGGATTCGGAGCCGTGCGGAACGAGGGGAGGACCTGGGTGCTTTTATAGGGTCCCCGACGGAGCGACGGAGAGGAGCCACCCTTTGTGGACATTGTCCTGATTCATCTTTGGCCAAGCCCAGCTGCACCTTCACGTCCTCAAACGGGTTATTTGACTTATCATCCCCTTCCCTATCATTTTAACCCAGAAATAGCTGTTGCCATGTGGCAATCCAGGCACGGGCTGGTTCCACCTAAGCCGGGTTGCAAAGGGATTTTTTATTTTTTTTTTTTAATGGGTTGGTTTGAGGTTTTGGGTTTTATAAGGTCTGGAGTAGCTGCAAAGCTGCAGTGAGGGAGGGTGTTATTTTAATGGAGGCTTTGATATAAATTTTAGTTTTATGTGTTGTGTATAAATTTTTATAAATGTAATTATATATATAAAAATGTAATTATTTAGAAATTATTTAGGAATTTTAATTTTAATGTATGTTTATTGTATGTTTCATGTGTAAAACACACAAACCAGGTGAATATTTGAGAATTTGAGCGAGAATTTGAGGGTGGGCACAAAAGTGTCTCGCAATGAGCAGATTTGGGACAGTCAAGGACTTGATGACCCAAAATCTTGGTCCCATGATACCAGAGATGGGGTTTTTTTAAAATTTGCTCTTTTTTTGTGCAGTTCCTTCATCACCTTGAGCCTGAGGATGGTGAAGTTTGAGTCTGGTTTAAATCACAGGACAAAAAGAAATCCTGGAATTGTTTGGGTTGGAATGGACCTTAAAGTCCATCTCCTTCCAACCCCTGCCATGGACAGGGACACCTTCCATTAGAAGTACCCAAGTGCTTTAAAAAGGCGAAATTCAGGTGCACAAATCACCCAAATCACCCAGTTCTGGCTCGGGGGGACACCCTTGTAGAGTGTTTTATTCTTGGTTATTTCCTATCAAAGAGCCTTTTTTCACATTAACCAAATTTTTAATGAGACACCCCCCCCCCTCCAAAAATAACATTTTTAAACTATTAATTTTACAAAACGAAATTTTTGAGGGACAAACTCTCAGTTCAGTGAGTGGCGGCTTTTCACGGAGAAAAATCGGGATAAAACCTTTCACGCTGAACCACGGACAACTTTCATATCAATCCTCCTCGATCTTTAATTAAAAATAAAAGCAGAAACCTCCTTGCCAAGAGGCCAATTCACGCCCAACCTTCCCCCTGTTGCCCCTGGGCAGCTCTTGCTGTAATTACCACCCCAACCTTTTATTTTTTTTAAAATATCATTAGTATTACTTAACCTTTTAACAGCACATTAATTAGAGACCGAGCCATTCCTTCATCCCCCCCCTCAAATAAAGGAATTCCCAGCGCAGGGAGCGAGGAAGGAAGGGCCCAGAGGTGCCCCCCTGGCCCCCTGATTTTGGGGTTTTTGGGGTGGTTCGATGCCTTGACGGGCGTGACGGGGACATCGCGGAGATTCCTCGGAGCCTGAACTCGTCCCGCAGCCTCGGGCTGAGTGGCTCATCAGGCCCAGCTGTAAACTCAGCTCATCCCTGGGTGTAGGAGCCTAATTAATTAGTGCTGGTAACACCTTGGGGACACTCATAGGACTGTCCCTGACCAGCCTTCATTTTTTTTTTTTTTAAATATTAAATTACCCTCGTGCAAATTACACCCCACCTGCGGGATAATGACAGCCTTGGGAAACTGTAATTTTCTGGCGGATTGGGGTTATTATTAAAATTAAGGGATTACAGTGCGGTTGGGTGGCCTCTAACAGTCGTTAATCCCCTTTCCCCCTCCCCATCCCCCGGGGGGGATGGTGGCGATGGGTCCGTGCAGGAAAAGGTCCCTCACCTTTCAGGCCGGTCCACCCGCTTTCCTGGGATTTGCTGCCGTTCCCAGGGCAAGGCAACGTGTTTCCAAGCACGTTCAGGCAGCGCTGAAACCCCTTTTTTTCTCCTTGGATTTTTTTCCCCCCAGAGGTTCTTGTCTGGGATGCATCCCAAGGAAGGTGAGGGAGGGGGATTGTCGCCCTCTGCTCTGGCGAGATCCCACCTGGAATGTGAGTCTCAGCATAAGGAGGAGATGGAATTGTTGGAGCAGCTCCAGAGGAGGCCACGTAAAAGACCTGGAGCCCCTTCCCTATGGAGACAGGATGGGAGAGCTGGGAATGTTCATCTTGGTTGTGTGGAGACCTCGGAACTTCTTCCACCTATTCCAGAGGTTTTCCCCGTGGTTTTGAGAAGAACAAAGAGCTGCTTCAAACAGAACAGGAGGGAACTTGTCCTATTTAACCTTAATTATTAATAATCTCCAAAGAGAGGAGCACATGGAGCATCCTGGGATGGTCAACAATCCCCGTGATCCTGTGAAGGAAGGAGGGAAAACAAGGATTTGGGTACGTCCAGTCCCAGCAACAACTGGAACGACCTGAAAAAAATGGAGCCAAAGTCACCCTGAGCTTCATCTCGAGCAGTTCAGGGCACCAGGACCTCGGGCACTTTTCCAGGCAGGCACGAAGGAATGTGGGTGAAGTCAGCGGGGTTTATTAGGGGGTGCTGGACCACCAGGCAGGCCCAGGACTCCGAATCCCGCACGCAGGGAGATGCCCAACCTGTTTTTCCCCACTGGAATCTTTCACTTGTGACCTATCAGGGGCATCAGCAGGAGGTAAATGTCCCCACACCTCCCTGCCCTGTGGTTGGTGACAGGCGGCACCCGGAGCCCTCGCCGGGACATCGAACGTCATCCCTCTGAAACACCCCCAAATTTCGCAGTTTACTCAGCACTGAATCAGAAAACCCCACGTTTCCGAACCCTCCCCCGGCACGGACAGCACCAGAAGAATTTGGTTTCCGGGTGCTGAAGTCGAAGTTAAATCCACGGGGCCCAAAGTGCAGCTGGTTTGCTCCGTTGGTGGTTGAATCTCGGAGGAATAACAAGTTCTGAGCGACCTCATGTTGTGTGGACACGAAACGGGAGAGGCAAGAACTAAGCCATGGCCTGCAAAAAGCCACTTCGATCTGAGATATTCCTCAAAACTTTTCATTTTCCAGAAAACCCCGTTTTGCCTTGTAAAATAGGTCTCAGATAGAGGTTTGTCCATTAAGTCTTGGCTTCCTATCAGCTCTCGCTGGGACACCTTTCACTATCCCATGTTGCTCCGGCCTGGCCTTGGACACTTCCAGGGATGGGGCAGCCACAGCTTCTCTGCCCAACCTGTGCCAGGGCCTCCCCACCCTCTCAGGGAGGAATTTCTTCCCAATATCCAACCTAAATGTCCCCTCTGTCAGCCTAACCCCATCCCCCTTGTCCTGTCACCCCAGTTTCTGAGGAACAGCCCCTCTCCAGCTTCCCTGGAGCCCCTTCAGACCCTGGAAGGAGCTCTGAGGTCTCCACACAACCTTCTCCTCTCCGGGCTCAACATTCCCAACACTCCCAGGGATGTCACATCCCTGCCCACGGGGAGCAATTGATCCACCTTGGCTAAATCCCAACAGCAGCTGAGCAGCAGATCCGGCTTCTCCAACCCCCAGGACACGCCTTCCTCTCTTCAGCCATCCCTGGAAGTTTCCAAGGCCAGGATGGAGCAGCCTGGGACAGTGGGAGGTGTCCCTGCCCATGGATGAGATGATCCTTAAGGTCCTTCCAACCCAAACCATCCTGTGGTTCTGGGATCCCTCCATCTGCACCCTGGGACATTCTGCCCAGGGACGGACCCTCAGCTCCTCTGCACCACCTCAGCTCACCCTGGAGCTGCTCAGAGCCATGCTGGGGGGAGCATTTGCCAAAAACCCCACACCAGGACACTGAATTTTGTCTTTCTTTTTATTGCTTTGCTTACACAGGGGAAGGTCTTGGCTCGTGCACAGCTCGGCACCAACGGGTGCGAAGCCCGAAGTTAATGAAGAATTAGACAAGCAACGACAAATAGAAGTGGAAAAAACAGCGTGGGAGTGAACAAGGGGCGCCTCCTGGCAAAGGGAACACCCTGGGCTGGTTCCAGCCCTCACTGCTCTGGTGGCCACTGACACAGAGGCTGCAAGTCCCCAACTTGGGGACGAGTGTCTTGTAGCCGTTGTGTCTCGCTGTGCTCCAGCTCCAGCTCCTTGGAAGCAGGGATTTGATGGGAATTCAGGTCACAGTGTGTTCCCGAGGCCTTGGGATCCTTCTGGGGGCTTGTGCCCCACTGTGGGAGCAGCAGCTGCTGGGGCTGGTCAGAGCTGGGGGCTTCCCAAGGGGTCTCTGTGGGGTCTTCTCCTGCTGTTTCAGAGGGAGAATCCAGGCCCTGCTCTGCTGGCTCTGGGATCTGATGCTGGTCTGAACCTTGTCTTGGTGTCTCAGTTTCTTGGGCCTGGTGGGTTTTTGGGTCCTGTTGTGTCGTGTCTTCAGCCTTACAGGTATTTCTGTCCTGCTCTGGGGTCGCAGTGTCCAGGATCTCCCCTCCCTCTGGATCCCCTTCTGGGGCTTCAGTCTCATCACCCTGATGGATCTCCTGGTCCTGCTTTGGTCCTTCCCCCTCCTGGATCTGATGGATCTCCTGGTCCTGCTTTGGTCCTTCCCCCTCCAGGATCTGATGGCTCTCCTGGTCCCGATTTTGTGTCTCACCCCCCTGGATCTGATGGATCTCCTGGTCCTGCTCTGACATCTCACCCCCCTGGATCTGATGGATCTCCTGGTCCTGAGTCTCACCTCCCTGGATCTGATCGTTCTCTTGGTCCTGATTTGGTCTCTCACCCTCCAGGACCTGATGGATCTCCTGGTCCTGCTCTGGTGTCTCACTCTCTTGGATCTGAAGGATCTCCCGGTCCTGATTTGGTCCTTCCCCCTCCAGGCTCTGATGGATCTCCTGATCCTGATTTTGTGTCTCACCCTCCGGGATCTGATGGATCTCCTGGTCCTGTACCTCAGCGTCCTGCTGGTTCACACCGTGCTTGGGGACCTGCTGGTTTTGGGGGCCCCTCCCCACTGTCTCTGGCTCTTCCCCACCCGCTGTGAGCCCCTGACCATCTCCCAGCTCCTGCCGCTGCCGGAGGGGTTTGTAACAAGCCTTGGCCACGTGGAAAACGAGGCCAAGCAACTCCCTGAAGTCAACCCTGCAGTTGTTGTCATCCCCCAGGAAGCGCAGAACCTTCTGGATGGTTTCAGGGTCCTGGGGGTTCTGCAAAGAGACAAATGTTGTGGGCTCTGAAGGGGGATCTGTGCCTTTCCCATGGGATCCAGGTGTCCTGGACACCCACAGGGTGGCTTTTCCCACCCATCCGGCCGTGGGATTTGATCCTCACCTCCAGGGCCTCCCCAAACTCCTGCTCCATGAGCTGCCTCAGCTCCTCCCTGCTCAGGGGGCTGCAGCTTTGGGTGCTCATGGAAAAAGCAGCAACGATGCCGCTGATGTTTTCCTGGAGCTGGGACATGTCCCTGCGAAACTGAGGCAGCCTGTGAGGAAAAAAACAAAGATTAAAGGGTTGTGGGTTCTTTTTTTCTCTGGTTTCCAGAGAAGGTGCCCAGCAGGGCAGGCAGAGGGAGAAGGAAGAGCCAGGAAAGGGCACAGGGAAATTGAAGCAGAATAAGGGAAAGAGCAAGGAAAAAACCCTGAAAAATTAAACTGGGCTGCAAAGGTGGCTGGAGAGGGCAGGGACAGCGAGAGCCAAAATACTGGGGAGACACAGCAAGAGAAAAGAGGCCAAAATCCCATTTGTGTCCCTCAAGAGAGACAAGACGAACATCCCATTTTTTTTCCCTCTGGAGCTGAGTAGGGCTGTGACTGGAGTCCCCTTCCAACACCCCGTGGAATGGTGTCATCTCAGCTCTGGCTCGTTATTTTTTATCCTTTAGGAGAGCTCTGCCGTGGCAGCTCCAGGTGCATCCCATGGCCAGAAAATCCAGGATCATCCCATGGCCAACAGCTCCAGGATCATGCCATGGCCAACAGCTCCAGGATCATCCCATGGCCAGCAGCTCCTGGAACATTCCATGGCCAGAAGATCCAGAAACATCCCATGGCCAACAGCTCCAGGATCACCCCATGGCCAGAAAATCCAAGATCATCTCATGGCCAGCAGCTCCTGGAACATTCCATGGCCAGAAATTCCAGGAGCAACCCATGGTCAACAGCTCCTGGAACATCCCATGGCCAGAAAATCCAGGAACATCCCATAGCCAGCAGCTCCCGGAATATTCCATGACCACAAATTCCAGGAGCATCCCATGGCCTGCAGCTCCTGTTTTCCTGCTGGTGAAGGTCCATCCAGCCTTACCTGGGCGAGGAACAAGAGCTGTGAGCTTCAGGAGCACAATTTGGGACAAATCAGCTCTTGGTCACCTTTTATACAGTTGAGGATCAAAGCCTGGGACTGCCAGAGGAGACACCCCTTCAGCAGTGGGGGGGTTGTTTTGGGGCCACCTCAAACATCTGTCCCCCAGTCACACTTGTCATCCCCTTGTCTTTGTCCGTCCCTTTTTCATTAACGTCTTGTCTGATGATTTTTCTCCGGGGTTAATTCCACCTCCTGCCCCACCCGCAGACGCGTTTCGGAGGAATTCGGCACGAAAGGTTATTTTTAACCACCCCGAGGATTGGGTGGAAGGTGATGCCCCAGCAACGCCCGGGACTCGCGTGTGTGACAGAGAGGGGACAGAGAATGAGGGGGTTGTGGGGGGGATGGTGTCCACTNGGGGGGGGGTGGCCGTAAGTGGCACCGGGGGCTTGGACGTGACATTTTACTTTTTAAATATTTTATTTAAATCGGCTTTTTATATTTGTTTCCTTTTACGTTTATATGTTCTGTATTATACAAATAAAATATATTTATACCACATATTTATTTATTTTAATACATTTAATACAACTCTATTGCATTTTAAATATTTTAATATATTTCGACATGTATTTTCTGTTCTATATTATGCATTTTATATTATATACACCTTATTTTATATACGTAATATGTGTTATTATATATATTCTATTTTTATACATTATTTTTTTTTCTTGCCTCATCCCACGATTCCCGAACATTCCCAGGGCTGGAGCCCATTCTGCAGAGAGTTTTATCCTCCCGTCCGTGTCATTATCGGGAATTAAGTTAATTGGAATAAAATCCTTTCTTCTCCTGTGCTGCCGAGGCATTTCCAGTTCTCTCTGCCGCCACTTTCTTTGTGGCTAATTCCCGGTGACATTAAGAAGTGTAAAAACATCAGCTCTCCCCTAATACAGGTTTCCACCCCCCCACCCCCCTCTTTCTTTTATTTTTACATGTTAATGAGAATATTTAACATATTTCTTCCCGGATAATTGGATTCCAAGGCTCCCTGTGGCAATGCCTTTCAATATCTGAAAGGCTCTGCATTTGAATAATCCCACGATTCAAATTAGGAATTAATATCTGGGCTTGAAACAAGACTTTGGGGGATCCTTTTCTTGTTTCGAGGCAGTTTTAATCCACGTGTTAATGATACTTATGGGGGAGTTAATTAAACCCTTTCTTTGCATCTGTACCCCCGAACTCACAAATATCTTGGATTATCTCGTTCCTTTTCCTGATCTTTCCTTGGGAGGGCAGGATTTTCCCGTGTTCCGTTTGTTCCCAGCAGATTCATGGGGGGGGGGGGATGTTTTAATCCAAGATCTGGAAGTTACCGGGAAGTAAATTGAATTTTTCTGAGGGTGCAAAATGGAACCCACGGGGTTTATTTAAATCCCTTTAGGTCGGGAAAAGGAAAGGAAACACAGGAGAGGGATTCCAGCAGGAATTTCAAGGTTGTCAAGGGTGGGAAGGGGCTGCCCAGGGAGGTTTGGAGTGTCCATCCCTGGAGTGACCAACGAAGGAATGGACGTAGCATTGGGGGACAAGGTGGGGACAGGCTTGGAATCGGTGACCTTGGAGCTCTTTCCCGACCTCAGTGACTCTGGAATTCTGCGAAATGATGCTGTGGCAGATGATGAATTTGGCCTGATGAACCAGACAAAATTAACGACAATCAATGATAACAAAAACGAATGATAATTTCGCCTGACGAACCAGACAAAATCAACCCCCTCGTTCCCTCCAGCCTGGAAGGCTCCGAGGGCTCCTCCTCCACCGGAAAAAAACCTGAATGTCCCGAAGCCTTTCCAGCTCCAGCAGCAAAAATCCTCCCGCCTTCCCATCCCCGTGCACCAGAGGACGCTGCCCGAGCGTGGCTGAGCTCCCACAGACACCTCGGGAGGGGTCCCTGGGGGTACCTGGGACCCCCAAAACCTGCTGCCCACACCCAGACCCGGCTTGGCCCCTCTCCCTGAGCTGGTTTGACTTTGGCAAACCCGACCCTGGGCAGAGCTCTGACCATGGAGCAGCTCCCAAGGGGCTGGGCTGGTGTCGCTCCTTCGATGTTCTTCATCCTGGGCTCGTTTGGGGATCCCCCAAATGGCAGCAGAGGACACGGGCTGGGGCGGGACAGGGTAGGACAAAGCAGGAGCCATGGAGCAGCTCCCAAAAAAGGCAGGAGAGGGCAGGAAAAGGCAGAAAACGTCAGGACAAGGCAGGATGGGGCAGNTGGAGCTCTTTTCCAACCTCAGCGATCCCGGGATTCTCCTGGATCCCGTTCGGGAAAGAGGCATCGAGCACTGAAATCTTTTCCCGCAGNGGATGGGGAAGAACGAGTGAGGACTGGGCAGGATAAAGCAGGATGGGGCAGGACAGGGCAGTCGGGCTCTGCCAACGTGAGGGTTTGCTGGCGTCACCTCTGGAGGCCGCGGTGGAAGTGACTCCCGGGATGTGTCCATTCCAGCTGCTCCCTGTGGTATTGGGAACAACTCCAGAGCCTTTGCCCGTTAAATTCCTCACTGTCCAGCACATCAGCAGGGGACTTTCAGGTCCTTTTCCAGCATTTTTTGGGTTTTTTTTCCCCCAGAGGAAGCTGCAGATTTAGACAATGGCTTGAAGTCTCAGGATCGGCGTCTTCTCCAGGTCGGCCGGGAAAGTCCTTTCCACACTGTCCCAAAAAGTGGCTCAGGCCACCAAGGAGCCCCTGTGGAGCACCCAGGGCACGTGGGGAGGAAGTTTGGGAGCAGCTCTGCTGCCAGAACGTCTGGAGCAGGGGGTGGGAAGGGGCAGAGAGGGCATCTTGGGAAACATGACCCAGTGGAAACCCCGCCAAGGGCAGGTTGGCACCTGGGGAGGGACAGGGAGGTGTTGGGGTGGCAGCCTGGGGCAAGACAGGGCTTGTGTGGCAGGGATGTGTTACCTGGCAGCGCCCAGGCTGAGCAGGGGAGGTCTGGCAGCTGCTTTTGGGGGCAGGTGGCAGGAGGGTGGCAGCCAGGCAGTGCCCAGGCTCATCCACCTCCTGCCCCCACAGGAATCCAAACCCTGCCCGCTCCTCCTTTTCCCAGAGAGAATCACAGACAGGGAAATCCCACCTTTAATTTTTTTCTTTTTCCTCAGGGTTCATCTTCCCTTCACCTGGATTTCCCAAGAAGTAAAGGCTCTGCACCCCCAGCTTTTAATCTCCTGATCCTCACCTGCAAGACTTGGCACAGTGGCCCAAACAAATGTAAACGTCTCCCCTAGTTTCATGAGAATTCATAGAGATTTTGTTAAAACTGCTGTGGGAGGAAGGACTGAGCAGGGGAAGTCCAGGTGGAATCCAGGCTCTTCCAGTTCTGCCTGTGGTTTGCCTTGTTGACCAGCAGCATTCCTGGTTGTTTCCAGTGGGAAGGAGAGCACAGAGCGAGGTGTGCAGGGCTCTGGAGGCCTCCCAGCCATTCCCAGAAGTTTCTTGTCCAGGTGACAATTCGTGCTGGAGTTTGGAGCTTGAAAACGGAGCCAAGTGCAGCCCATGGGCAAAACTCAGCTTTGTCCTGAGCTTGGATGTGACCTCCGTGTCTGTGGGAAAGGGTGGGAGATGCTCATTTGAACTGGACTTCTCCATCCTGGAAGGGCCTGGAGGACCCCCTGGAAGTGGTGACTCGGCCCAGGGGAATGTGGGATCTGGATTTCCAAGGCTCACGAGGGCACCTGAGATGCTCTGAGGGACTGGCTTCCTAAAGTGACTCACCATGAGCTGGAACAGCCCCGGGGATGCTGCTCACGGTCCTTCTCCTCAGAACCGGCTGAGATTTCCATCCCCAAACCCTTGGCCTGGTTGAGAAATGAGCCCCTCGCCTTCCACCTGCAGCCAAAACGTGGTCAAATGCAGCCTGGATGGAACTGGGTCCTTTCCTCCTGCAGGAAAGGTGGAAATTCCCACCTGACCCGTCAGGAATCAGGATCACACCTGATGCCTCTTCGCCAGCTGTACCAATTACACTCCACCCTGAGGACAGTGAGGTGTCACGATGCCAGAGGAGTGAGGGGGACATGAGGACAAGCAAAGGAATGAAGGCAAGGAGCCGTCGGGTTCTGAGGGGTGACAACAGCAAATCCCTGGATATCAGGGAGAAGGGAAAGCCTCCCCCTGGATCTGGGGCTTCACAAGGGCATTGTTGGCACCAGAGTTCTCTGCTGATTGTCTTTTGGTGGTTCATGTTTTGTTGTTGTTTTTGTGTGTCCCTCCAGGCTGCCCTCACTGATATTTCATTTATAGGGGTTGCCAAAATCCAACGGTGCAGGTTTGATTTAACCCAGAGGAGACTCATGGCAACATAATCATGGGATGGTTTGGGTTGAAAGGGACTTTAAAATCATTTCATGGGCAGGGACACCTCCCACAATCCCAGGTGGCTCCAACCTGGCCTTGGACACTTCCAGGGATGGGGCAGCCACAGCTTCTCTGGGCAATTCATCCCAAGGCCTCCCTGTCCTCACAGGGAGGAATTCCTTCCCAATATCCAACCCAAATTTCCCCTCTGTCAGTCTGACCCCATCCCCTTGTCATGTCACCCCAGTTCCTGAGGAACAGCCCCTCTCCAGCTTCCCTGGAGCCCCTTCAGACCCTGGAAGGAGCTCTGAGGTCTCCACACAACCTTCTCCTCTCCAGGCTCAACATTCCCAACTTTCCCACCCTGTCTCCTTAGGGGAGGGACTCCAGTCCCTTTATCAACTTCGTGGCTTCCTCTGGACTTGATCCAACAGTTCCACATCCCGTGTTGGAGGCACCGGAGCTGTTCCCAGCATTCCAGGTTTGCTCTTTGTCCACCCCAAACCCTCCCTCATCATTTTATACCTTAAAAGGCCTTTCTCAAGTCATGTCACAACGAGGCCTCCGAGCACCTTTTCTCAATATTCTCACATCTTTCAGTCTGAAAAGACCATTAAGAAAGAGGGTGGAAAAATGCAAAGAGAAACTCGTAAGTGAAATCAAAGTCCGGGCAGAGTTATTTTCATGTGGGAAGTAAAAAAGGTGGAAGATGATGAAACGGGTCCCTGGATGCAATTAACACTTGCATTGCACTTTTGCCATTATTATTGCAGCTGGCGTTAGGCAATAAAAATAAGAGCCATAATTAAGACACGACGGAAAAGTAATTTTATTTTTTATTTTACATGAAGCAATTTTTTTCTCTCGTGATGCGAGAAACCAAGAGACTCACCAGAGGAACGGGGGGGAGCCTTTTCTCTGCTGTTGGTCTTTCTCTTTCCCCCCCCTTATTTGTTGCCTCTAAACCAGTTTTGACACCTGGAAAGGCACCTCTCCACGATGCTGGAGGTGCGGGTGTTGAGTCGGAAGGATGAGCAGGATCTGGAATCCTTGGGTGAGTCTTTGGTGTCCTCTAGTCCCGCGGTGCCCTGGGATGTCCCTGTGGGCTCTGGGACGCTCTGGGACACACCTGGCTCCGTAAAAATCACATTTTGGGATGAGCAGGGATCCACATGGGAGCACTGCTGGGAGGAGGGATCACCAGCGGTAACATCCTGAGCGCAGCAGGGCTCCAGCACCTCCAGGGTGCAGGACTCCATGCTGGAGGTGTTTTCCATGCAGCTCCCAACAGCCTTGGCCGTGCAAAGCTCGTCCGGAGGAGAGGGGAAGGTGTCTGTGCAGGACTCAGCCGTGTCACCGGGGCAGAGCTCCACGGTCAGGATGGATTTCTGGAGGGGGAAGGTCATCACACACATCCCGGGGGTGTCGATGGTGCAGGGCTCCGTTGCTGAGCTCGGGAGGGGCTCCAGGCAGCTCCCAGGGGTGCAGAGCTCTGCTGGAGAGGCCGTGGGCTGGAAGGGGAATCACAGAATCCCAGGATCATTCAGGTTGGGAATGACTCCCAAGGTCACTGAGCCTGAGCTGTGCCCCATCCCCACCTTGTCCCCTAGTGCCACCTCCAGCCCTTCCCTGGACACTCCAGGGATGGGGAATCCAAACCTCCCTGGGCAGCTCCTCCCAGTGTTTAACAACCCTTTCCATGAGGAAATTCCTCCTGATGTCCAACTTGAGCCTTACCCTGGCACAGCTCGAGGTCTTTCCCTCAAGGGAAGGCCTGGAAAACATCCTGTGGTCCTTGAATGGTTTTCTATCCCAGAATCCCTGAGGGTGGGTAAGACCTCCAAGGTCACTGAGTCCAAGCTGTGCCCCATCCCCACCTTGTCCCCCAGTGTCACCTCCAGTCCTTCCCTGGACACTCCAGGGATGGGCACTCCAAACCTCCCTGGGCCATGACAACCCTTTCCAGGAGGAAATTCCTCCTCCTGTCCCACCCAAACCTCCCTGAGGGGAGTCCCAAGGAGTCACTGGGACCAACCTGAGGGCACACATCTGCCCCCTGGCATGGGCAGGGATCCACCCGGGAGTTATTCTCCGGACAGGAATCCGGGTCCACCACGGCACAAGGGCAGGGGTTGGTCTGTTCAGCCCCCTCTGGGCAGGGCAGCTGGCACTGGGGATTCATCCTTCCACACCGCACGTGAGCTGAAAGAGAAAGAGCAATTTCATGTCTACTCCCCAAAAACACCAGACGTTTCACCACAAATTCGGTGGGTTTCTGTGTCAACTTCCAAACTCAGCTTTTCTTATCAGAATCTGTTTTCATCCCCCCAAAAATTCAACAGGATTTGGCAACACTTTCCTGGGGGAGCAGCGGATTTGGTTCGCATTTTCAAGGTTATGAATCTCAAGCTACTCCTTTTTCCTCCCCAGGTGATTCCTCCTGGTCCTGGGACTCATTCCCTTGGAAAATCCAGGGGTGTAGCTGTCGCTGCCCTTCCCCTGCCAAGTGACTAAAAGCAGCAACAGGACGGACAGGTAAGAGGAAGACGCAGTCGTTCAGGTTCCTCACGAGGCTGGACACGCTCGTCTGGGACCTTGGTGATGCTGCAGCCACTTCCCAGCTCAGACAATCCTCCAGTTCGGAGAAAAGTGTGTTTCATCCCTCTAAATCCAGCGTTGGGAGCACCCACAGGAATTCCAGCCGAGGCAGCACCAAGGGAGGTTGCTACTCTTTCAAACCCTCGTCCCCCCCAAGGATTTTGAGAGTCAGTAAACCCCCCTTCACCAGGAATCTATTGGAGCACGTGGTAGGAAATTAAGAGCAGCACAAGGAAGTGGAGGATCCCGGAGGAACTTACCCAGCTCAGGAGCAGCAAAGGGAGGACGAGCAAACGGAGCAACTGGGATGTTCCTGGTGCCTTCCCTGGCCTCCGGAGCTGAGGAGCCCCAGGCACCCAGACGAGTTCCCCATCCCTAACCCGGCCTTGCTCCGCCTCTGCCCCCGTGATGGATTATTTGACTAATTATTTTTAATGGAAGCGGCCTATTTCCGTGGCTGCAGCACGGCCTGGAGGGAGCCGGGACGGCTCGAGAATCCACGTGTCCCCTCCGAGGAATTTGGGAAATGTGTGGACTCCCACCCAGTCATGGGGCAGTTTTTTGGGGGGTGGTCAAACATCCTCCGGCCCAGCCTGTCACGAGGTCCATTAGAGACAGGATGGGATGTGGGATTTGGGGGATTCTTTTACTTTTAGCCACGTCTGACCTCTTTCTGTCCCTCCACCATCCTGTTTGGACACGGGGCTGCTGGAAACTCTTATATCATCCTCGTCTCGTGATGTTTTGCATTCGCTCCTCAAGTCCTGAGTCAAAGGACGTCTCCACGGCCATGAAGTTGCCTTTGTCCTCACGCAGGTACGTCAGTGAGGAACAGGCAGGTGACGGAAGGAGTGACCACCACCCTTCTCACCAAAAAATCAGCTGAATTCCACCCATTCCAACCCCCGTGGCCCAGCAGCAAACTGGCGATCCAGGTGGTCACACATCCCAGATTTATCTATTTCTGCTCCGTAACCAGAAGTCTCTGCACTGGGAGACCCACAAAGGGAGAAGAGCAGACACAAGGACGAGGTGAAATGTTCCCTCACCTCCACGTGCAAGTAAAACTGGTCCAGTGTTGTGTCACCAAGTGACTTCAGGCGTGTTGCAGTGAGCACAGAAGGAGGTTTCAGAGTCTTTAATGCCTCAAAAACAAAGCACTGGTTGGTCCTCTCTTCCCTCTGCTAATGAGGGACTTCCAGACAGGGACATCAGCCTTGGCAGGGAGGAAGTCCCAGGCTGTCCCAGGCTGTCCCAGACCTGGAGCTGTGACTGTCTCCCACCAGTGATACTCACTCGGTGTAACCTCCTCCTCCAGCCCAGAAACGAGCCCAGCAAACCAACAAACCCCTGCCAGGGATGGTGCGGTCAGAGCTCCAGACACGGAGGGTTCATCACTCCTCATCCCTGGGCGTCACCGCGCGGATGGGCTGCGGCAGGAGAAACCCTGGAAGGAGCCAAAGTGACCCTGAGGAGCCTCAAAAAGGTGGAGCCTTCCCTGCCTGGCAACCGAAATCATAACAAATGTCTGTATCAGGGAAATATCCAATTCTTGAGGCAAAATTCATGTGGCTACAGGAGCAGAGCAGGGATTGTCCCTCTGTGCACTGGGGTGGGGACATCCAGGGCTGTGTCCAGGTCTGGGCTCCTCAATTCAGGAAGGATGTGGAGGGGATGGAGTGTGACCAGGGAAGGGAAAGGGCTGGAGAATTCCTGAGGGAGCTGGGGGGGCTCATCCTGGAGAAAAGGAGGCTCAGGGGGGACCTGGTGGCTCTGGAATTCCCTGGAAGGGGGGGGGAGCTGGAGGGGGGGGTCGGGCTCTGCTCCCAGGGAACAAGGGCCAGGAGGAGAGGGAAGAGCCTGGGAGGAGCAGGTTGGAATTCAGGAGGAATTTCCTCCTGGAAAGGGTTGTCAGGGCCCAGGGAGGTTTGGAATCCCCATCCCTGGAGTGTCCAAGGAAGGGCTGGAGGTGGCACTGGGGGACAAGGTGGGGATGAGGCACAGCTTGGACTCGGTGGCTTTGGAGCTCTTTTCCAACCTCAGTGAGTCTGAAATCCTGGTAATGCTTCCACACTGCACCTGGTCGAGGAAAAAGAATGTTATGGAGCTGCCCAGGAAAACTGAGTGTCCCCATGTGCACCCTCAGTGTCCCAAAAATCCCAACAGTCCCACGTGAGATCACACCTGGACGCTGCATCCAGTTTGGGCCCCCACAAAAGACATTTTCCAACAAACTGGAGGGAGCCCAGCTGGAGACCACCAAAGTCTTGTTGAGAAGAAGATGGATTGGGAGAGGCTGAAGGATTTGCTCATCCCAGAGAAGATTTAAGGATGATGCCGAGACGCCTTTTCAGATCCCTAAAAGATATTAATGGAAAGGTTCTTCCCAGAGGTCCCCAGAGATGGGGTGAGAGGCACTGAAGGGAAATTGTGACCGGATTCTTAGGAATAAAACTCCCAATATGAGGAATATTTTGTGCCTGGTAAGAATGAGGAAACACGCGACGGAACAGACCAAAGCCACTTCCAAAGTCCTGTCCCACTTCTTTTCCCGGTCTGTGGTGTCTCAGTGGAAGGCACTGGAAAAATATCTTTAATCCAAACAAAGTTTTAATCCCCAGGGGGATTGTTTCCAGGCTGTATCATCAGTCCTTTATTTCCCATCCCTCCGTAGGAAATACGTGGATCGGGAATTCCAGCTGTCATAGTGTCGCGTGTCCCACCTCGGCAGCATCAAAAAATTATAATGTGAAGCCAAGTAATTGAAGGACTGGAGGTGGAACAGGTCTGGATTATTAAAAAATTGATTTCCATACCCCTGAGGTGTCTCACTTCCGGGACCAAGGACACCAAAATCATATAAAAGGATTCATATTGTCGTGTTCCTCAAACCGTTTTGGTTTCATTTGGTCCTTGCTGGTGGTGAATTGGGTAAGTCTGGCTTGGTTTACTGGGAAGTCAACGTAGTGGTTGGGGTTATTTAAGTTTTAAGTGCAGCAGGAGCAACTCAAAAGGCTTGCAAGTGCTTCTGCTCGGTGAGATCTGTGCGCGCGGGGCTTTTCCAGCAGCTGAGCTGGGGGGTAAATATTAATTCCATATTCTGCCAGGGGTTTATTTGCTGCATGTTTTGCTCTTCCTCCATCAAGATGAGTCCGAGGATGGACCAACCATCCTCTCTCTCTCTCTCCCCGGTGACTTTGCTCCCTCTGTTTTCGCCCAGGAAATTACTGGGCTTGGGGAGAGATCAAAAGGCAACGTTGGGACTTCAAAGGGGAAAAGTGGGAGGGAAGATAAGAAGTGGAGACTTTCAGGCTGCGAGGGTAAGCCATGCCTGGGAGGAAGTCTGGAGGAGAAGAGCCAGGACTTCTGTGGGATTGCTGGGAAAGCAGCTGCCCTGGGAGAGGCAGGTCCTTTCCCTGTGGAAGTTTTCCAGGTGGAACCTCCGCTGGCTGAGGACCTGAGCGTGGACAGGGCACTGTCAGAAGCTGAGTTGTCCCTTTTTTTGGGGGGTAGAAACAGAGAAGTAAAGTGGAAAGTTTGATCCCAAACCAAGGGGAGCTGCGGCAGGTGGGGGCTGTTGTGTCCTCAGACCCAAAGGAGTCCAAATAACGCCACCTCTCTTTCCTGTTTTGGGAAAAAAAGTTGTTTGGAAGTCACTCCAAATTTGTTTAAAACGCTTCCACACGGAGTTAATTCCCTGCCGCGGATTTCAGGCTGTTTCCCCAGTTCCACCAGAAAAAGGATAGTTTGGCTCTGCATATAAAACAGCCTTTTTGGAGCCACAATGCCTGTTTCTCACGCAGTTTATTCCTTCCCTGTCTCCTGCTTTCAGCCCTTCCCCTCCCCTCAAAGATGCGTCGCCAAAACGGTTGCCCCCTGAGACAGATCTGCATCCCCCCTCCCGCCGTCCTGGCCAGGAGTTTTACCGTGAAAAGCTGCCTGGATCCCTGCGGCACCTCCTGCAGCTTCCAGCGTTTGCCTCGCCGCCGTGGGAATTCCTGCTACTACACCAGGGTTCCCCGGGGCACCACCACGTACCTGAGCCTGGGCGGCCTCGGGGTGGCACAGGGCGCCGGGTGCGTGGATCCCTGTGGCCTCGCGGCACCCGCGTGTGTCCCCTCGTGCTGCCAGGAGGTGACCAAGTGCACCACGACGTGCCAGGATCCCTGCTGCCAGGAGGTTACAAAGTGCACCACCACGTGTGTGGATCCCTGCTGCCAGGAGGTCACCAAATGTGTCACCACATGTCAAGATCCCTGCTGCAAGGAGGTCACCAAATGTGTCACCACATGTCAAGATCCCTGCTGCAAGGAGGTCACCAAATGTGTCACCACGTGTGTGGATCCCTGCTGCCAAGAAGTCATCAAGTGCACAACGACGTGCCAGGATCCCTGTTGTGTGACCAAATGCACCACTACCACCACCACATGTGTGGATCCCTGCTGCAAGGAAGTGGCCAAGTGCACAACAACGTGCCCGGATCCCTGTTGCAAAGAGGTCACCAAATGTGTCACCACATGCCAAGATCCCTGCTGCAAGGAGGTCACCAAGTGCATCACCACATGTCAAGATCCCTGCTGCC
>WEKX01020601.1:29244-46709 GCA_013390025.1 Pitta sordida | reverse complement strand
TCCCTGTGGGATCGGTCTGGTCGACAGATGGGCCCTTCTGTTCCCCTCAGAAGGGAGTCCCTGACAACCACTACCCTCCTTTTCCCTTTGACACCGGAGGTTCTGATTTGCTTAGTGAAAGAGGTAGTTCCTAGGGATTTACTAGGTGAGGGGCCTCCTTCCATGTCATCCTCCTGATCCCCAAAATCCAGAACCCCAAACCATTTCTGTAGAGCTAACTCATAGGGCAGCATCTGAAAAGGTGGTGGTGGACAGGAGAGGGATGCCTTACCTCCATGGGAGGAGACCTGTTCCCACTCCCCTTCATCCTCGAGGTTTCTTTCTCCTACCTCGTGTTGAGGAATGTGAGGTGCATGTAGATGCTCTGGCTCCCAAGAGTCTCCAAAGGTTGGGAGTGCACCATCCCTCAATTCTACTTCCCTTGCATTACCTTTATTGTTTCTCAGCCTTTCCACCTCTTCCTTCAGCTCTGTTATCATGTAGAGCAGGTCATTTACCAGCTCACACTGGACACAGGTGTTTTGCAGGCTGTCCTCCTGTTCGACTATCAGGCTCAGGCATTCCTTGCAGCCAGGAGTCTGGACAGCCACATATACTGGCAAAGGGGTAGTTTTGGTCTGAGCTTCCCTTGTGGCCTTGGCCCTGACTTTCATCTGTCTGGTTCTGGCCATGACTGGCAGTGGGTGGAAGGGGAGACTGCAGATGCCAAGACAGTGTCTGCTACCCTGCCCGCTTGCCCTGCCCGCTTGCCCTGCCCATGTGAACTGCCACGCTAACTGCCTCTTAATTAGTTATTTACAAGACGGCCCCTTGCGGCGCACGGCTCGGAGCCAATCCAAGCTGCTGGTGATGGCTACTTGGCGTCCTTTGCTAATGCTTAATTTAACAAAAAATATCCCATGAGGATCCATATTATGTACTTTTCTGAAGTCCAGATAAGTTTGATATTTTACATTTCCCTTGGTAGTGTACTCTCTGCTGGAAGTCAGCAGTATGTCGTCAGTATAGTCCTTGTATGCACCCTATTGCAACAGTGCTCACGGCACCAGGGTTGTGAGTTTGATCCTTGTACAGGCATTCCCTTGGGAGTTGGACTCGATGTTCCTTGTGGATCCCTTCCAATTCAGAATATTCTGCAATTTTTTGTGATTTTTTGAAAGTATTTTTGTAAGTAATAGTAGTTGTCATTTAACTTTAACAGCTATTGTTATGAGTGTCTGGTGTTTTGACAAGGATTCTCGCACTGCTGAAACTTTTGGAAAAGGGTACTCAACATAATATTAACTTGCCAGTTCACAGCAAATAGTTTAGTGCTGATAACCATGGGTAAGAAAATACAGTTTTAAAATCTCTGTTTGATTTTTCAAGGCTCAGATATGAACAATTTCAAAGACTTCTAGTATTACTGAGGTGTGACACAAGAATTTTTCAGACAGAATTATATTTGGAAAAAATCTTTTTCTATTCAGAAACCTGTTATTTAATTTGAAGCTTTTAGAGTCCATACTGGCAATTTTGTTTCTCTCAAACAGGTTTTCCATCTGCACCAAAATTCTGCTTGTAATAATATACCTAGATAGTACAAGGTTTGTGGGGTTTGTTTCTGGTTTTTTGTGCGGTTTTTGTTTGTTTGGGTAGAGTTGTGTGTGTTTTTTTGTTTACTTGTTTTGTGAGGTTTTTTGTGGTTCGAGGATTTTTTAGTTTGTTTGTGTGGGTGAGGGTTGTTTTGTTGTTCTTTTGTTTTGTTTATTTTCCTGAGGTGTAGTTCTTGTTTATTGGCATATTTTTATAGTACAAAATCCTATTCACCCAGCAGGGCCTTTCACTAGGTAAAAGCAAAATTATCATAGCTGTAAACTATTACTGACGGCATAAGGAGATATAAATTACCTTCTAGAAAATATTTTACTCTTATAGGAAATAAGACTATTTTTAAGAGCAAATAAAATCTATCATCTTTTTATTCTGTGGCTGAAGTGCACTAATAGCTGCTGTAAATTTTCAGAATTGATGACTAAATGAAGCTAGGAAGAGCGAGCCCCACAGAATTAGAGGTGTGCAGAGAAAAGAAATAGGTGTTTTTCAGTGCAACCAGGAGGGAGAGTTGACTTATTTTCACATAAAACTCTAAATCAGAAGAAGTGATAATAAATAAATAAATACACACAAAGTCCACAATAAAACCAGTTATCATAAGGAGGGTTGGGTTTTTTTTAAACAATATACCGGGGTTTAATCTGGTTCAAACAATGGTCAATGTTAAAATCCAATATTGGAAAAAAAAAAAAGTGTACAAATTATTATGATGGTAGTTTGTTTGCTGTAATTTGTTTGGCAGCAAATATGCTCATTAACCAATGATCATGATCTTACTAACAAAATCCTTCCCTCTTACACTTCTTTACTAAAGCTGTTTTTCAAATGATGCATTCAGATTTCTCTGGATGGTAGTCTCAAAAGGATAGTATTTTTAGAAAGAAATATCTGCTGTGGTACATTTTATCTTCTTCTTAGAAAGTTTAGTAATTAAGTAATTGGGTAAACTTATTTGTAAAGAAGTAAATTGTGTTTCTGACACATTTTTTTTTATAAGTGATTTGTTTATTTCCATATATTTAAACGTAGAGAGAGTGAGTAGACAAATCACAATAAGAAAAAAATCAAAGTGAGCAAAATAATATAAAGGTAGAACAAAATCAAATAAAAATAAAAGCGAATATGTTTGATAATTTTGCCTGCTTTCAAACTCTGGTATGTAATTTTTTTTTTTTTCGTTTATGAAAGTATATTTTCTAAAGTATAAATACAATTATGTGCTGGATTTACATCTATGGCTGTGTAAAGGATTCATGCATTGATCTCCACGATGGAGCTACTTACATAGCTAGAAGAATTTTCATGTATGGGTTTCCACCAGGAGGCAGTAGTGCTGTTTAAGAGTCGGACTCGATGATCCTTGTGGGTCCCTTCCAACTCAGAATATTTTGTGTGATTCTGTGTGCATATATAGTAACATCTATGTATCTGATGTAGCTTCACAGCTGCCTTCATGATGTATTTCCTCAAATTNAGAAGTAAATTGTGTTTCTGACACATTTTTTTTTATAAGTGATTTGTTTATTTCCATATATTTAAACGTAGAGAGAGTGAGTAGACAAATCACAATAAGAAAAAAATCAAAGTGAGCAAAATAATATAAAGGTAGAACAAAATCAAATAAAAATAAAAGCGAATATGTTTGATAATTTTGCCTGCTTTCAAACTCTGGTATGTAATTTTTTTTTTTTTTCGTTTATGAAAGTATATTTTCTAAAGTATAAATACAATTATGTGCTGGATTTACATCTATGGCTGTGTAAAGGATTCATGCATTGATCTCCACGATGGAGCTACTTACATAGCTAGAAGAATTTTCATGTATGGGTTTCCACCAGGAGGCAGTAGTGCTGTTTAAGAGTCGGACTCGATGATCCTTGTGGGTCCCTTCCAACTCAGAATATTTTGTGTGATTCTGTGTGCATATATAGTAACATCTATGTATCTGATGTAGCTTCACAGCTGCCTTCATGATGTATTTCCTCAAATTAAAAAAAAAAAAAAATAAAAATCCTCCCTTATTGCTTTGCACTGAAACTTGTAAGCACTGCCTATGTCAAGATATATGTTGACACATAAGGATATATTTAAGTGGGGCCATTTTGAATACCTTTCAATTATAATTTCTTATTCATAGTCCTTCATCATAATCACCATCCTTTTGTGATGACCAGAACTGATGATGATTGAGCTAGCTCACTGGCCTGTAGAACTACAGAAAAAAGTTTTCAAGGATCTATCTTCTCTTAACCAGATCGGTTATTTGGCAAATGCATGTATATATTTTTGATGTGACATGCCACTTTTCTGACTTGTCACTTCATATTTATGATACACAGCAGCATGCTTAATTACTTCATAAGGAGTCTTGTCATAGTAAATCTTAATATAAAATGCAATGCAATTTATCATGTCTAGACACAGAAATAAAAAATACAAAACATATGCTACAACTTTAACATGATTACATACAACACAGCAGCAGAGCAGGTGCAGTAGAATTAAAGAAACTATTTATAAAAGAAAAAATGCATGTTATGAAGTTTCATGGATCCAAAATAATAGGATTTGAGTTCTTTCTTTTTTTTTTTTTTCAGGGAGTTTTGATACATACAGCATTGGAATTGGAATCAGAAAGTTTTCCTCCCATGTCTTCCACAGTATTGTTTANAGGTTGGTATTACGCTCTGGGATGTGCTCTCGGTTGCTGTATGGGTATTAGATGGTGAGTTGGACTAGATGATCCTTGTGGGTCCCTTCCAACTCATAATTTTCTGTGATTCTGTGTGATTCTGTGAACATCTAGGGTTGGTATTCACTCTATTGACACTTTGGTTTTAACTACAACTGTTGAAGAATGTCTTCCAACAGCTTCACTTTAGCATCCACATAAAAATATTTAACAATTATATGTTTTTTTGCATTTTTTATACTCTTAACTCCTTCAGACCTGAAGAATTGAAAGAGAATTCAAATTTTTTTTTCCTCAGTTACCTTGAACTTCAAATTTTCAAAGTGCATGATTTGTTTGGCATTCTTTAATTTTAAAGGACAAAAATTCACTTGAATCATGTCTTTTCATACTATGTATTCAGTTAAATCCAACCCTTGCACAGCAGGAATAAGATCACCCTTGCAAGATAAATTTTCATGTACGTATTTACTTTCTGTTTTCCTCTACTTTTCCTTCAGTATTAACAATGCTATTTTACCTCACCAACTTATGTTCAATTTTTTAAGAACATTCCATTTAATTTTGCACATTTTTCATTCACTTCTACTGCAACATTTTTTAGTTGTCACTCTGGAAAAACAAGGTCATCTTTCATTCTTTTGTATGCTCTGCATGTCTGTATACAATATATATCTCTGTCAAATCCCTATTTTCAGGTATTGTTTTCTCCCCTTTCTTTACCAAGACACCCTTCATATAGAAAACTTGCAAAATTTGGGGATCTGGAGGGGATTTGTAACAGTCAAAACCTCTTTTATAGTTTTTTTCTTTGGATTTTGTTGCTTGTATATAGTGGCACATTATTTTTTACGATCAGAGTTGTCATCCACTGCTTACACTGACGGAAAATTATTAGAAGCATTAAGTGTCTCTCTGAACTAATAAATATACCAGTCCTACTACTTGGTGTATTGTCTCAGTTTTAGCTACCAGTGTCATGCACATATTTATAATGACTTCTCAGGGAAATAGAGACAAAGAAAAATCCTCTTCATTCAGTATGTGAATTGAACCGATGCATGATGTGTAAACAACTTTGGTAAACATTTTCCCCATAATTTCATTTGCTTACATAAAAAGGCATTCTCAATGATGCATTACCTTTCAATCATGAAAATATTAAAATCAGTTCAAAATAAAATTTAATGTGGAAGAAATCATACTATTTTATAGTGTTTAGGACAGGAAAGACTACATAACTTTCCATATGAAATATTAATAGACATTTATCCTAATATTAACTGTAGACAAAAACTCAAAATGCAGTCTGTTGGTCAGAAAATTAGGAGGTTTAAATTCCAACAGCACAAGATCAATGACATACTAGTATGTATCAGACCTTGATGTATGTTAAAAACAAACCAACAAAGCAGTAGTTGGAAGAAAACTGGGAGTGGAGGGAAGGGAGTGGAGATATGTTTTATACAGCAAGTGTATGAGTGGAGCCCATGGTAGATCTTTCTCCATAAGAAACAAGGTGAGAAGCCCCTGGAGGGATCCTACAGTGGCTGAAGACAGTTCCCAGACCCAAGTGAGCGCAAGGACAAGTCCTCTTCCACTTTGCATAGTTTTCAGTGGGGACAATAGACTCAGAAGTCCATTCAGGGTGGTATTTGTAGTCAAGAAGATTGGATAAACATTTTTCTCCTTTCATGCCTAGAAACAGCCCATAAGCATTGTTCCTACTGTTGTCTGTATAATGTCTTCTTCCACTTACTGGAAAGCTGCCTTGCCTCTGCAAGGAGCTGAGACAAAGCTCCTCCCACCACTGGTGCTCCTGGGGCAAACAGCAGCTTCTATGTTGTCAGCCTGGATCTACCAGAACAAGGTGTCCTGAGGCAAATGAGAAAAGTGAAAATAATGCCAGTTCATCCTGCTTCTCTGTCTCCTTGGAGGCAGAAATTTAAGTCATGTTCTGTCTTCTCTGAATCCCTATGGAAAAGGATATGCCTCACAGGAAACAAGGGAAGGCGAGAGCTGTGATCCTGTCACAACTATGTTTCTGGCTCAAATTTTTAAGTAAATATGTAAAATTAAAAAAAAAAAATAACCCCCTCAACAAATAAATGTAAACCAAATGTATAGATACACAGATATTCTTCCCTAGAAAAATAAAAGTTCTGTCACCTCTATCAGATGATAACTGGCAATATCACATTTCTTGTCAGAACTATCAGATTACCCAGGCAGGTGTGTTTCCCTTAGGCCTTATCTCTTGCTTGTTTCCTACTCAGCTCCTAATCACACAGAAAGAGTAAAAGGTGGGAGAGTGTATTTTTAGGAAAGTGAAGTGGCTTATAATTAATTCCCAGGTATATTATGTTTAAGTACATGCTGGCCCTAAATTATCCAATTGATTTAATTAAAATAATTGATAATACCATAAATAAGTATTTTCAGAATATCTCATCAACAATAGGTAGACACTGAACTGAATTTACCTTTCAAATGGAAATTACTATCTCCTTAAGAACAATGACACCTGTACAGCAAAAGTAGGTTTTAACATGTTCGAAAAATTCTCTTGAACAAGCATGGTGGGGGGTGGGGGGAGGGTTGACTGTCAAAGCAAAAAGAGTCTGTGACTGCTGCGAGAAACCATAAACCCACTTTTAAAGATATATTCTTATTTTCCAGAACATTACCTACTTCTCATTACACAATTTTGTCCCCTCTGCATGCATGCCATGTATGAAGTAATTAATTAACCTGAACTACAATTAGCAAACCCGGGGTTACTGCTTAACACCATTAGGTATTGCACTGGTTAGCTTTTAACTACAAGAAGAAAAATGCCCTATGATGTTCTGTCTCTTTTTGCATTAGTTGTCCTACATCTACTGGATGTGTAATCCTGTGTTAATGCCAATCACAAAATGACCACCTGCTTTTTCTAAGTTAACAAATACAAAGAAATATACTTCTAAATTCTAAAAAAGAGAGAGAATGCATCTTATAGAAAGCTGGTAAAAAGTACAAGAGCAAGTAGTTTATAGCATTTTCATAGCTCATTCTCAGCTAAGTCAGACCCTTTTTTAGGCAGGGAATTTAACTGTATTGGTTATGCATCAAGTACTTGTTCTTTTAGGTAGTTGGACTTGACTACCTGCAGATTTTTCTTGACCATTAGGAAATTTAGGTCAGGTTAGGTAACAGGTTTGACTAGATTAGATTAGGTAACGGGTGATAGGTTGGACTTGATCTCTATGGTCTTTTCCAACCTTACTGATTCTGTGATTCTGTAATATAAAGGATTTCCATGTAATTTAATTTTTATCATTTTTGAGATACACTTCATTTTTTCTGCCTATTTGCTCTCTCAGTTTTAAAATTTTGTTTTTTAAACTATATAATGCTGGGCACAAGGATTAAAATCATTAAGAGGTCAGTGAAGACTAGCAAGAATTATTTCTTTCAGAATACCTTGTTTATCAAATCAAGTAAAACTGAGTGTTTCTGAGGCATTAATATATGCCACTGATTATTTGGAAAAGCATGGTCTGAAGAAAATCATTAAATACTGAAAATGAGACAGAGGTTTATGATGTTCTTTCTTGTGAGGGGTTAAGAAATGCAAGGCAACACACCAAGAAAAAAGGTGACCATGCTCCTGCTATATGGACAGGTAAAATTCAAACACTTGCAGCACATTGGATAATTCTACTGCTATATTACTAACCAAAATAAAACTCAAACACCTGAATCTTATAAAATTCAACAACAGGAAACATCAAGTTCTGCACTTGGGAAGAATAACCCTAGGCACCAGTATTAGCTTGCAGACAATAAGCTGAAGAGCTGCTTGGAAAGAGTCGGCGGTCTGCGAAGACACCACGTTGGCCATTAACACTGTATACTTGCAGTGGAGAAAACCAGTAACATCAAAGGCTGCATTGGGCACATTGTTGCCAATGGACTGAGGGAGATAATCCTTCCCATCTGCTTAGCTCTGGTGTGACACAACTGGATTGATAGCTCCATGTCTGAACTCCTCAGAAAGATGTTATACTTAATTATTATGATATTATTATTGAAGTTATTGTTGTTATATTGTATAGTAGTATTATTATATTATGCAAGGAAAATAGAGCTGAGCTGGAAACCAACAATTTTCTGTTAGGGCATTTCGGCCTTCTACAGCTCTTTCATCCACCTCTTGCTAAACTAATCCTTTTTTAAGCATACAAAGGAGAGAACTTTGCAGTTAGAAGTCAGTGAATACACACTAAAACTACGGAATGAATTCATTGTTCCATGAATTATATTTTTAACTGTGCATTTTCATACAAACATAGTTTTTCTGAACAAAACTCCATCAGCTGATAATTTTTATCTGCATTAAAAGACAAATATTATTAGCCTATTTCTCTTAATATCTCTAGAAGAAAAATATTAATTTGATTTTTCCCAAAGGATTTGAACAATTTTACCGCACCCAGTTAAGTTTTCTGTCTGCTTCAGGCATGTCACACAAGTGATGCATTATGATTTCATGTTCAGATAAACCCCCATTTAAGCATTGTTCTTCCCCGAACAATTAAAATTAACTAAATATTGATGTTTAACATTAAACATGTATGAAAAACAGTCAATCACATTATATGCATTTTGTTCTTTCCTTTTATCTTTCAGATCTCGTCATTGTCTGTGCAAATAGTTGCATGGGAAAGGATGCACAATATAACAATTATTTGTGCCTTCTACCTAGACATGTAGATTCTGTTACTCAGCATTCCCAAACTACCACAGGGTGTTTAATTACAATGTGTTTAGTAACCATTTAACCGAAATTTTATTTACAACAGCTCAACTCATTGTAGTTTTTGTACTATGGCAAGATGGTTTCCACGGATGTAGAACAGAAACCTGCCATAACTAATACTTGCAATCTCAAAGATACCGAGAGGTAAGTATCTGTGTGATTAAAAAACCCAAAATCAAAAACCAAGCCAAATGGAAAACTGAATCATTACTCTACACATAAAGGCAGAAAATGGTTCATTTACTCTCTTTCCATTTCCACAACAGTAATAAAAATGCCAAACAGACTGATTTTCAGGTAAACTCTACATTGCAGTAAAGTCAAGACTACAAGAGAAGATGAATTGATATTGCATACATTTCTTGCAATACTGCATCTTTACCTCTCTTTCAAGGATATACTTATCTTTGTTTAATTTAATTTAAATTTGATCCTGCCATTTCATTTTTAATATTTATGAAATTACATGCCTTTCTCTAAGATAACTGCATAATATTTGGATTTCACAATTTTGCATATTAAGTGTTATTTCCAGTTGTTAAGACTTTAATGATATAAAATTTCAACACAACTGAAGAGAGGTAAAATAGCCTTTTTTTGATTTATGTGTTCTAAAGCTTTTTTAGGTCATTTATGTATTCTAGAGTTGTTGCAGATTCAAGATGTCTTGAAGACAGAACATAGCAGAAAATGTCACTGTTGTTTTTTTTTCCAAGGAGATATAAACTCTATATTACTTTAAAGAAAATCTGATTGATAAACGTAAAAGGAAACCATTACTTCTCAAATATGTCACAGAGCTAGATTTTCCCCTCAAAATGAAGGGAAAAAAATAAATATAATAGGCAAAACTACCAAACCAAATCTCTGCAAAACAATCCAGAAAACTCCTATAAAATGACAGAAACCAACCAGATAAGAATTTTTAGGCAAAAAAACAGAGGACAAAAGAAGTGAAATCTAAAAGAAGGTCTCATTTTCTAGATGTGTGAGGGGAAGACCTCCCCTGTGAGCACTCATCCTAGGTCTGAGAATTAATTAAACATATTGTACTTGAAAAAAACGTATAACATGTGACTGAAGTAAAGAAAGTGAAGTCCTCCTAATCAGTACTTCACAGAATCACATAATTTCTGCCTGCTCTCCTGGTCTACACAGCTGTGCATCCTTATGTATACAACTGCAAAAATTAACAGGAAAAGGAGCTTCTCCCTGGGTATCTAGAAAAAAGAGTGGTCTACTGGAAAAATGAAATCTGGATATAACTATTCCCCCCTAACACCACCACCTCACCCATCACAACTCCCCTCATTAAAATATAAAGCTGAATTTCAAACATTTCTTGACCTGAAATTCCAGTGCATTCACTTGGTCTTTGTGGTACATCTTTCTGAAAACCTACATGCAGCCTGAGCTTCATCCAGTGTAGGACATACATTTCTTCCCAGCTTTTAACACGACAGAGAAGCTCCTGTGCTAGAAAAGTTCTTTGCTGAATTATGGCAAAGGTACGTATATAGGTTGAACCCACTGCCTGGTATTTGATCCATAACGAGAAAAGCAAAATAATTGGACTTTGTTACATATTCTCTTTGCAACAGAGAGTTTTAAAAATGATAACATTATGAACATAATGCAAATTTCAGTATGCTTACTTCTTGGTCGCATTTCCTTTCGCTCAGTGAAAGACAGTTACAGAAACAGATACGACTCTGAAATAATACTAAAAAGATCAGCCTTGTATGTTTATATAAAACCTTTCCATATAAATCTTGACAGTCCTAAACTCTTTTCACAGAAATCTGTTGTTGACATAATGGCATACCTAATACTTCCCTATACTCCAAACTGCTTAACCTTAAAATAGAGCTCAGTATCGGCTAATATGTATCTACTTACGAATTGTACAGGTATCATTCAAAATAATGATACCAAAATGCAGGCAAACACATGCCTGACAATCAAATATATGGGGTTTTTGGGGTTTTTTTTGGGGTTTTTTTAGAATCAAAATTTTCATGAGTAAAAGTTTGCCGATTTTGGACCACAAGCTCCTGGAATGCTCTGGATCAGATAAGCTATAAAATATGTTACCCATCAAGTAGTAACTCCTTTCAGTTTTATTAGAATTCATGTTTCTAATAAAGGAAGCTTTAGCACAGCTGCAACAAATCCTGTTTAATCTGGATCAGTTTGTTGTTCAGAAAAAAAATGTATTTTTTCCAAAAATAATGGTGATTTAAGCAAAATCAGTCAGGACTCAAGGTAGTTCCTTGCAAGCTACAGAAAAGTTTCTTTTTGGCCTAAGAGACAAGGAAAGAGGGACAGTAGTGTCCCCTGCCCTGCCAGGTGCCAAAGGAGGGCTGCCCAGATTTGTCATCCATCTTTAACCCCTTGTCTCATACATATGCAAATCACGCCATGAATATTCATCCCTTCAACATTATGTCATTTGCCATGAGTCCTTCAACCAATTAGCTTCAATGTTTCTCATTCTTTTCCCCTTATTGTGGCTAACACTCACTTTTGTTTACCTTCAGTAACTGCAGAACAGTGTTTTTCACCCTTAATATTCAACCTTAACTCTCAGGCCTTCTGAATGATTTTAAAGTCTACTAATCCTTCTAAAAATCACTAGAAATTCACTAAATTTTCACTAATTCACTAAAATCCCTAAATCTCTATGCCCTTACCTAACTCACTAAATTTGTCATTTTCTGAATCTCCACATCAATGGAGAAATTTATTATTCACCTGGCATAGAAAAGAGATATTCTGTAATATCTCCAAAGTACCATACTTCTACAATATCAGTTGGATTTCTATGTCAGCCATGAGACATCTAAATGAGTACAAATTGAGGAAAAGTCTGTTACATAGCAACAGAAAATTTTTCTATGCATATCTTTGAAATTGCTTGTATTTGTATTCATCATAAATTTGTACTGACTAAAAAAAATCAAGGTTTATCATGTAATATTTTGGAGGGCAGTTACTGGGACTGTTCAGCCTGAAGAATAGGAGGCTCAAGGGTGATAGAGATAGACAATAGTGCCCCCACAGGTTCAATGGGGCTGTTGACACATATGGTCGAATAGTAGCATGTTGACCCTCTGGATTGGTAATGAGAACAGGAGTGGCTGCCATATAACCTTGAGATACACCACCCAGCACAACCACCTCCATTTCAGCCATGGTTATAGACCATGCAGGAGGTCTTGCCTGTTGCAAAATAATAGTTACATCAGCTCCCGTATCCAGAAGACCTGCAACCCTCACCATACCTGGGGTTTGATCTTTCATCCTCAGGGTGCAAATCATCTGTGGTCGCTGTGCAGTCACAGTCTGTGACCAATACACTTGTGGTGGGCCAGTAGAACGAAATCCTCCATCACTCCTGGTTCATGGTTCTGTTTTTGGGACACAACTCACAAAAGAAGAAAGTTGAGCAATGCAAGTACCTTTGGGGATGGTTAAAGGGGGATAATTAGTAGATACTATAACATGAATTTGCCCTGTAAAATCTGCATCAATTACACCAACCTGGATTGTTAATCCCTGTAGAGTGCTACTAGATCTTCCAATTAACAAGGCACTCTTTCCTTTCCCTATAGGTCCTTTAGCATCCAAAGGTACCTTCACAATGTCTCTGGTTGTTATTGTTACAGTGCCGGAGGTGGATACATCTGTCCCTGCGGCCCTGCTGGTCTTTCTGGTAAGGAGGTTGCATAGGGCTGGCTGTTCCCTCCGGTCTATTGGGGCTGTTGCACGTGGGACACCTCCAGATTGAGAGGCACTTGTGTCCTCGCGCACCCCTTCGTGCTCTTCTTGCCGTTTCCCGAAAGAGGATGACCAGTAACATGAAATTTAGATTGGCATTGTTTTGTACAGTGTCCCAGCCTTCCACAGCGACTACACGCAGTTGTGGGGCCTGCCAATGCTCCCTTCTCTTTGTTAACCTTGGCAGGGCAATGAGTCTTTAAGTGTCCTTCCTGCCCACAACTGTAATATTTTGGCTTTAAGGCTGCGGCAATCATGGCCATTTTATGCTCTGTAGTTTTGACTTCTGAGCAGGCAGACACCATGTCCAGTACATTTGGCTCACCGGGCAATGCTTCGATGATTTTCTGGGAATCAGCATTTGTCTTATCCTTTGCCAGTTGCTTGATCAACATATCCTGTAGACTTGGGTCAAATACTTGTTTTTCAATTGCAGATGATAACTTTTCCACAAACTGCAAAAATGGCTCATGTGGACCTTGTTTGATTGTTGTATATTTTGGACGTGGCTCTGCAAGCTCAATTGTTTTTAAAATGGCTTGCATCCATAACTGTTTACATTGCTCCAGAAGTTGTGGATGCCATTGTGCCTGAACAACAGGATTGTGGAATATATTTCCAGTACCCAGTAAAGCATCTACTCCAGCCCCTAATCTGGGGTTTCCATGTGGTAACTGCGTATTTTCTAATGCAGTTTTCCATGCTAATTGCAGCCAGGTGTCAGAAAACACAGAGTGCTGAACTGATTGAAATAATATCTGAGAAAGCTGTAAGATATCATAGGGGCATAATAGGTCTGTATCAATTATTCAAAGCAATTGCATAACTGCTGCTGAATTAAGTCCATACTGAGCAATAGCCTTTTGGAGGTCCTGTATGACATGGTAGTGAAAGGGTACATGCTCGTTAGGCTGTCTGGAACCTGGGATAGCTGTCAGCACTGGGTAGGCCACAGGCTGCTCACCCAGGACAGGATTGTTGTTTACTACAGGAATATCAAGTTTTTCAGCCAAGTCCCAGTCCCCCATCTCCAATGCCTTACGTTTTACTTGTTCCCAAAACTGAATGGGATTACGTGGGGTAACTGTGATAGTACTGAGGCAGGGGGAGAGTCCATGGTCGGGCTTTCTTCAGTTTTGCTGCTATTTGAATTGGTCTACAGTGTGGGCTCCTAGTATCATTTACCTCCCCGGAATGTACAAGCTCTAATCCTTCATGGTCACTTTCACGCAAGGGAGGGTATATTGCAGTTGTTAATGCAGGGGTCTGATACTCAGAGAGTTCCTCAGGGGATAAGTCCTCAGGTGGTGCAGATGGCTCTACCACCTTTTCTTTCTCCTCTGCCTCCCTGAGTTGTTCAGCAGGAGTCTTATACAATGGATTTTTGTGAGCTTAATCTAACTTCCAAGGCACAGAAATTCCTGACTGCTCATTTAGAGACTGATAGCAGGACTTTTTTGCATCTCGTTGCCCAGGAAAATCCCTCCATGCTGCAGAGTTCTCTCTCCCTGCCAGCTGTGCTGTGGGCACAGGGGAGGTTGGCTGCTCAAGGTCATTTCTCCCTGCCAGTGATGTTGCAGACACAGGGAAAGTTAACTGTTCCATGCCCTTTACCATACTAGTTCTGTTTTCCTCCATCACAAAATCACCATCCGAATCTTGTCCTCCTAAATTGCTAGCAATCTTTTCTTCCTTAATCTTTTTATTGGGGGACTTTGTTTCTTTTAAATCCCTTTCCTCTTTCCATTCTTTCAATGTGTCAGACAATAATCAGACGTCTTTGCTAATTCTGCAGCGTCTTTAGAGCTTTTAGAAACCTCATCCCACAACTTCTGTCTGACTTCTTGCCACGCACTCACACTAAAAGCCACAGCAGGAGAAGCATCAAAGCCTTGTTTCTTGCTCCACAGCAGCAGACGTCATAAACTATAATCACTAGTTTTAACACCTTTGCAAGCTAGCAGCGCCTTCCAAGTTGACATTGTCAATCCCATAACTGCGAGCCCATTGTCAGTGGCTCACCTATTCCCAGGTGTGAAGTTTCAGGTCCAGACCAGGCACACTCTGTGCTCTCAGCTTCACTGGGCTCCACCTTCACCGTTATCCCGAACGGTGTTTTCTGTATCATGTCGGTCTCACCAGATGTCGTAGTAAGGGTGGACAAAAGCAACATTTGACACACATACAGTTAAAGTATCAGAAAGCTATTCTAATTGGCTGCACACACGTTTACACTATGTTCCTTGGTAGACCTTCACAGTTCTGTCTTCTGCTCCCACATGGGGTTTCTCATGGTGAGAAAGTTCTGCAATAGTTATTTGTTTGCATGCAATCTTGTGCTTCTGCCAAGCTCTCTTCTCAAGGTTACACTGGGATGCTATCAATGGGATGCTATCAATGTCTATTTCTTCTGTGTTGATAAGGGGTAAATTGCAAGCAGTCCGGCTGCTATCCTCAACAATAACTAAGAAGGAATACTATTAATTCAATAGCAAAAGAAGACCACCATTAAACTCCTTGGCAAGAACTTAAAATTCTAGGTACTGTCTAAGGGCACTCAATACCTGTCAGAATTTTGCCCAAGTGAAGAAACAAGAATATGCCTCTGCTTGACACTGAAATGAATTTAAGGATATGAATATTTGGAAAAGACATTATCTATTCAATGAATTATGATCTTATCCTCAAACTATATCTTCAATTTAACAAATTTCTAGGTTTCTTAGTCTTAAGGAGTTGAAAAATTAACTACAAATTTTAGTGTCTTGTTTCTGCATCACAGAATGAATATATTTTGTCCAGAGACCTTAATTAGAATTAAATAATCACGGAGAAGCCCAGAATCTTGAAAAATCATCTTGTCCAACATTTTACAGTACAGGGATTCTAAATAAAATTCTCTAGCACCCTGTCCAATTGCATCTTGATGTTCCCAGCGATGGGGACTACCACATCCCTGGGCATGTTGTTCCAGTGAATGATTATAAAGAATGTCTTCCTTCTGTCAAGAGAAAACTTATTCTGGTGCAACTTGTAAATGTTATCCCTAGTTTTCTCCATATGACTACTTAAAAAAAGATCCTCCAGCCTTTCTGTAGCCACCTTTAAAGTAGTAGACTTTGATGAGGATCCCCCAGGTCTTCCCTGTTTCTTCTGTTTTCTTTTGGTTTGGGGGTTTTGTTGGCTGGTTGGTTGATTTGGTTTGGTTTTAATAAAGTGTACTTCTAATTCTCCTGGTTTTAAATAAAACAACAAAATTTGCTGGTAGTGTGCTGTTATAGTCTTAAATATCAATTAATGAAATTAGAAAGATCAAAAAGATGCATCATGCATTTTTTCAAAACTTGGTTCTTAGTTCAGAAGTAGTCCCTAATATTTCAATTTAGGTTTCTTCTATTTCAAATACAGTGTCCCCTGTTACTTGCGGGCTGTTGGGTCTGGTCCTCCTCACATGAGTCGTGGAATCTGCGAAGATAACAAAGCCACTACGTAGTCACGTATGCCATGCCTACAGCCATGCCCCCTGCCCTAATATTGTCTGGAGGATGGTCCTGAGCGCGAGGCTTGTTTCATATGTCTGACTGTGCTCCGCCGGGGCGGGGGCGTGGTGAGCCGGAGATGTGAGCGGTGAGTGGGGAGTGCAAGCAGTGAGCGGGGCTGCCGGCGGCGAGCAGCGAGCGGGGGGTGTGAGCGGCAAGTGGGGGCTGCTGGCGGTGAGCAGAGGGGCCTGGCGCCGCACGAGCAGCGGGGTCACGGAAAAGAGGTGGAAATATCACCTATATCTTGCCTCGTATGATTTTTAACAACTACAGAAAAAAAAAAAAAAAAGAAGGAAAAACTCTGAACACCAATGACTCCACATCCACATAGCCTGAATTAACCAGGGAGAAAACTGATGCATAAAAAAATACACAGTCTTCCCATGGGGAAAAAATCTCATCATGTCCCTCTCCCCTGAAAAGTCAGAAAATAATGAGATCTGCACAGTCTGTTCAAGTTGGCCTGGGTCTAGAGCCAAGGGAAAGAAAAGCACTAGTAAACCCAGAAAAGATTTGAACTCAGAATAGTTTCTTGATCATAACCATGACAATATCATGCGAATGGGAAATCCTGTTTTATCATCATGCAGAGTTTTATGCTGATACTGCAGTTCTGCTTCTAGAGTTTGACCAAGTTTTACTAAATGTCTTTTACCTCTGTATCAATCAAATTCCTCTCAGGAGTGACTCTCGTAACCTTTGTCAGGGCAGCCCAGTGTTGTTGCTTTTGATTCCTGCGCAATTTTGCAGAGCTCTGGGGAGCCGCCTACAGTTGGAGTCTCTGAACAGAAGCTCACCACAGGCTGCTCACAAGTGGCACCACAGGAGATGGGGAAGGCTGTAAATAGGCACATAATCCCACTTTCAATATCTGAGAAACACCTTTTATTCTAAACTTGACATTAAAATTACCCTTTCTTTCTCTTTTCTTGACCTTTTTTTACTTCTTTAATTTTGTATTATATTTTTTAGAACACTTCCTTCCCAACAATGCACTTTTACCAGCCTCCTGAGCTCATAATCTCTAACTTGTTTTGGTATGTTTTGTTTTGTG
>WEKX01020601.1:0-28891 GCA_013390025.1 Pitta sordida | reverse complement strand
AAAGAAAAGAAAAGAAAAGAAAAGAAAAGAAAAGAAAAGAAAAGAAAAGAAAAGAAAAGAAAAGAAAAGAAAAGAAAAGAAAAGAAAAGAAAAGAAAAGAAAAGAAAAGAAAAGAAAAGAAAAGAAAAGAAAAGAAAAGAAAAGAAAAGAAAAGGATTTATACACCCTTAAAATATCAAAGCATTTAAAGAAAAGACAAGGATATATAAAATCTTAAAAACTGTCTATGTGTTTAATTATAAAACATGAAATATGAATGAAATAAAGTATTTTATGTAGGGAAGCCCCACAGCCGCTCTTCTTGCTCCTTGATATAATTAAGGTGTGACAGGAAGAAGTGATATCCTCTTTGACAAATTGTTTTGTAGTGCTGGTCTCTGCTAATAGACTATGCTGATGCAGAACACTCCTTCTTGCTTTAGACAGGTGAGGTACACCATTGTATCACAGAAAACTGCTTGTGTCATTTTGATTTGTTATAGCATTAACAACACCATGTCAGAAAAACCTTTTATAGAACATAATGAGAGTAATGGAATATTGTTGACACCACCTACAATCAGGAAATGCTACTCTACTTTCTATCATTTGTCGAGTACTTATGTCTGCTTTTTTAGAAGCAGTGCTTCAGAAATATGCTATATGTGTTGCTGTTTAAACCTTTACTTTCACAGAATCACAAAATATTCTGCGTTGGATGGGACCCACAAGGATCATCAAGTCCAACCCCTAAGTGAATGCCCATACAGAGATTGAACTCACAACCCTGGTGCTAATCTTAGGGCCACATCATCATGATTATTTTTAAATTATGACTTAACTCCCTATCCCATCATCCCATTATCTATACCATATCAATGAGTTCCTCATCCAGTCTTTTCTTAAACACCTTCAGGGATGGCGACTCCACCACCTCCCTGGGTAGACCATTCCACTGAGAGATCACTCTCTCTGTGAAAAACCTCTTCCTAACATCCAGTCTAAACCTCCCCTGGCACAGTTTAAGGCCATGTCGTCTTGTTCTGGTGCTGGCAGCCTGAGTGAAGAGATTCACACTCACTTGACTACATCCTCCCTTCCTCCTCTGGTTTCATGAGATGAAAGTCTTGCTTGTCAAATCTGATTTCCTTTTATGACAATGTAATCCATCTAGTTGATCAAGGGAAGATGGTGTAATCTTTTTGGATCCCAACAAAGTTAATACAGTCTCTTATAGTATCAATTTGGACAAAATGTCCAACACATGACTAAACACTTCATGTGGTGGATAAGCAATTGGCTCATGACTTGAGTAGAGAGGCTAATAGTGAACGCCATAACATCAGACTGGTGACCTGTAACTAGTGGGGTTCTACAGGGACCCATCCTCAGCCCAGCACTCTTCAACATCTTTATAAATGATTTGGAGTCAGGACTCAAAGACGAACTAAGCAAATTTGCAGATGATACAAAACTAGGAGGAACTGTTGACTTCCTCGAAGGCAGCGAGGTCCTGCAGAGACTTTGATAAATTGACTTCGATAAATTGCAGCGGCAGGTCGCGCATGTGCAGTTGCGAAAAGGGGTCTCCTTCATCGCTAAAAAATCATGCCACTAAGATCTGAAGCCGCAATATGGGGAGCACGAAGTGCAAGAGGGCTGACTGTATATCCAAACACTTACTAGTTAGGAAGTATTCAAAAGTCAAGAAAAATAATAATGAGATGTCCACAATAAACTGTGAAGAGAAAGAGAGAATGAGTTGGGGATTTTTTTTGTGTTTTTTTTTTTTTTTTTACAGCCAGCAATGCTTAAATAAGGGTTTTCACTTTGTAATTGTCTGAAATGGAGATCACCCAGAGGTGTTCCATAAATTTGCACTAGATCATGAGAAAACCAAAGAGTTAGATCTCCCAGTACCCACTAAGGAAACAAGAGCTGCTATTAAATACCTTAAAGCTCTAAAAACGGCTCCTGGGCTTGACAGTTCTCTGCT
Organism: Pitta sordida; assembly: GCA_013390025.1. Classification (NCBI taxonomy): domain Eukaryota; kingdom Metazoa; phylum Chordata; class Aves; order Passeriformes; family Pittidae; genus Pitta; species Pitta sordida. The sequence goes on along the minus strand of WEKX01020601.1, from coordinate 26,916 downwards.
TATTTTGCATTTTCTATGAGAATATGCTTTTTCTAAGCTCCTAAGATTAAACCCAGACTTTTAGTATAAAACCCTACTTGGCTTGTTCATTGAATTGTTAATAATTTCTGTAAGATAAACAGCCAGAATATGTTTAACTGACTGAAAAAAAAAAGAAGAAACGGTAAAGAAACACTGTGTCTTTCTATAAAAGCTATGTGCTGTGTTTTTGCAGTGCTGTTGTTATAATGAGGACTATGGTATATTCAGATCAGTTTGTTCAATAAGTAATTCTATGACTCTATAACTGCATTCACAAGGGCAACTTAAGCTGTAAAAGGCATTGACCATATTGTAAAGGCAAAACCAAAATATTTTTAAATGTTTTGACTAGGAGAAAAATTTCACTCACCCCATTGTATAATTACAGTAGAACAACAGCTAATGGTTGGGATCTTCATAGGATATTTATCAAATCACTCTCTTCACATTTCCTATTTACTCAGGACACACCAGGTTTGGCAACTAGTTAGAGGATGACTGATTTACTCAGGGCAGACAACATTTCTGGTCTTTTTTTTTTTCACTGTTCAAGTTCAAGTGACACCTTGCTGCTTTAGTTCATCAAAGTGTTTCAAGTATATCAAGTGAGAAGGCATCTTCATCCAACACTGTGTGTACCAATCCAGCTGTGGCTGCTACAAAAGACCACAGATAACAGCTAGTTAGAAATTTGGAACATGAACTCAACAGGGAAAATAAATAGGGAGAGGAGCTGGCAGGACTATGGAAAAAGAAGATACAACAGGACAACATCCTGAATCATCCCAGTGGGATTCAGTTTCTTATTGGTGTTTGTCTCAATTTCTGAATAGCTCGGTAAAAAAGGGTGAATTTTCACATATGCTCCACTTTAGTACAGTGGTGAATGCCCCTGCCTCTCACGTGGGAGGCTGGGGGTTCGATTCCCGCCAGGGAAGCAGTGGTGCTGTTCAAAACTTGGACTCAATGATCCTTGTGGGTCCCTTCCAACGCAGAATATTCTGTGATTGTGTGGTTATTAACATGCAGGTGATAAAAAGAAGCTTTACAAAACTTTCTATAAATTCACAAAATGGGAAAAAATGCATCTTTATTCTGTATGGAACATGAAAATCTTTGATTAGTTTTGTGTTTTTCTGAATGTGATCTGCTTATCTCCAAACAGGAGGTAGGTATTATCATTTAGTACTCAGAGGAACTAGTTGTTTTGCATTTATACGCCAGGTAAAATGAGTTGATTTATATAAGATGTTTCAAATTGCATTAGTAAGAATAATAATGTCTTGAAGTATTTTCTGATACAAAACTATGCCCCCTTAGGACCAAAATAAATAGTGTTCCTGACTAAATACCATCGTGATAGTTGTTATAACTTTAGAGAGATACATATTTTTACATTCTGAATACATTAGAATTTATGTATTTGGGCAGACCCAATACATGCCTCTTTCCTTGGTTTGGTTTTTTTTGGGTTCTTTTGTGGTGCAACGTGCAATTGTATCTAGCATAAAATTATTTTACAATAAATTACCTATGTCACTAATAATTTTGAAAAATATGCATGGTAATTTTTGGTTCTTTAGAAAAGTTTATTCCAGTGTTACATCTTCTCTGTCTTTATAAGTTTATACATTTTAAACTCAAATAACAACTACACTTTTGGTCCTGAAATTTTTGAACCTGAGGTCAGCAAGATATCTTGATGTACTATTAAACCAATCAAAAGAAGATAAAATAAAAATTGTACCAATAATATCATATAGTGTTCTACTTCATTGTATCTACCAAAATTTGGTTAAGAACAATTTAATTATTTATTTAATCTGTAGGCACAAATTGTATGATTTCATCTTAATTGTCATGTTATCACTAGGAAAATGTACAATACTTAGAGCTAAAAACATTAGGTAGTTATCTAAGAGGGCCAAAATTTACCACATACTACATTTTTACAGTTTCAAGTTGCTTCTTTATTTTTCTGTAACCAAGTATTTGAGCAGCCTAACAGAATATCGGTTTTCATCTAAGTGTCTTGGATTAGCTTTTTGTTCCATAAGGTTTCTTGAAATAAATAAAAAACATGAGATACAATCTTTAAATGACTTCATTTTTTTCATTTTAGAGGTCTACTTATGGATATTTTGTGTACCATTAGGACAAGTCACCTTGTAGCAAATTGCTCCTTTTATGTGCGTATGTTTGTCTGCACACACACACACAATACTCTGAGTTGGAAGGGACCCACAAGGATCATCCAGTCCAACTCCTAAGTGAATGGCTCGTACAGGGACTGAATCCATAACCTTGGCGGCAATGGCACCATGCTTTAACTGTCTGAGTTAATCTCAGGGTGATTTTTTTTTTTTAACCTCACTCCTGATCCCATCATCCGATTATTTAGACCATGTCAATGAGTACCTCATCCAATCTTTTTTTAAACACCTCCAGCGATGATGACTCCACCACCAATAATCCAGCCATCAAAATAATTGAAAATAAAATGGGTTTTTTTAGCTCTGAGTATGACGTTTTACTTAAATTATGTGTGTATGTTCTGTATAGAGTAATATATTTTGTGTATATGTCTTACATGTCTTCTTTTTCTACTGTAATTTGTTATGTTTTTCTGAAAAGAAACAAAATATTACCTGTTTGCTGACATCTTAGTTAAGGTATCATTTTAAAGTCTAGTTTAAAGTAGTTGTCTACAAACTGGTGCCTGAAAGAGAGGAAAAACTTTCCTGACAAGGATGAAGTATAGAGCTGGTCTTCAATGGAAACTTCCAGGTCCACAGTGTACATTGAGGGGCACACCTACCAAGGCACTAGTACCCCTTTTTCAATGCTAATCAATTATCATATCTAATGGCCACATCCAATCCCAAAATCATTCATCCCTCATTCTGCCTTGCTCTGTCTACCCCATATCATGTTATTTCCCTACAGTTTCATGTCTCAAAGAGGATGTCTTTGCTACAGCCTGTTTTTCAAAAAAAAAGAACGTTAAACAACATTTTACAGTCTGTGAGAAAGAGCTTTTCTACAATCCTAAGTATGAGAAACAATACAGCTGTGCTAAAATCCAAAAATATCAAGGAAATAAAGAAGCCTGTAAAGGATCTGTATCACTTATATGTTCAAAAGAATAAAGACACTTTTTCTCTTTTGAATGCCTATATATAGCATAATTTGCTATGTTTCCAATTGTGAAATCTGAATAGATTTTTACACCATATGAAAGGATTAAAGTAGGTTATATGAGAAAGTTGCTGCACTTTAGTATAGTGGTGAGTGTCCCTGCCTGTCACGTGGGAGAGCAGGATTTGATTCCCTGATGGGGAAGCAGTGGCACCATTTAAGAGTTGGATTTGATGACCCTTGTGGGTCCCTTCCAACTCAGAATATTCCTTGATTCTGCTGCCGCAAACAATGACCATTATCTAATGTTAAGAGCAGAAGGGTAACATGACCCAGAAAGTTAAAATCTTCCTCTCTCTAATTTCTCTTGACACATTTTCAGGTAAAAGAGAGAAGGGATGAATGAAGAAAATCATACCTTGCAGCACAATATGCCCAAGATGCTCTCAGACAATTAGGAAAAATTAATCACATTAAAATGACATATCTAAAATCCTTAATCTAGACTCAAATCTAAAAAATATCTTCAGAGTCTAATTTTAGATTATTTAGCTTCTAATTCTAGAAACTGTTGAGAACTTCAGCTGACTCCAGTTACTATAACAATCCATAAAGAGTACAGATACTTTTAAACATTTGAGTGATTTAAGCAAGTTACTGCCTCAAGATGAGAAAAATTTCATGTCATTCTTAGAAGAATTAATGTAATAAATAATTTGAAAAATTGTTGCAGCATTCTGTTCTCTTTAGAGATTTGGCATATTTAAAAAGAAGTCATCCAAGGAAAGAAAAATAAAAGAAAAGAAGTGCAGGAAGAAGTAAATGCCAACAAAGGGGTCCAAAATATCCACAATTGCAAAGAAATTCCCAAAAAGTGAACATCTTTCCTGAAGATTAAAGAGATTTTATGAGTAGTGAAAACAAAAGCACATTCACCTATATTCTCAGAAATTACTTTTTAGATAAAAATGAACTCTTCTTTACCTCTTCTCACATCACAAACTTACTTAGCTGTTGAAAAAAATAAAGGCATTGACTTACCTGAGCCTGACAAGATTGTACTGAGAAATTTAACTACTGAGATGCTTTCTTGGAAGCTGCCTGTCATGGGTACTAGGTGTACAGGAAGGAAGGCTTGGTTATTGGTTTCAGGAAAAGGAGAATTGTATAGGAAAGGCAGGATAGAGACATGTAATGGGAAGTGTGAATTTCTCCCACAGCTGGACAGGAGAAGAGGAGACTCAGAGGTGACCTCATTGCTGTTTACAACTACCTAAAGGGAGGTTGCAGCCAGGTGGGTGTGAATCTCTTCTCTCAGGCTGACTACACCAGAACAAGAGGACATAGCCTTAAGCTATGCCAGGGGAGGTTTAGACTGGATGTTAGGAAGAGGTTTTTTCACAGAGAGAGTGATGTCTCATTGGAATAGTCTGCCCAGGGAGGTGGTGGAGTCACCATCCCTGGAAGTGTTCTAGAGAAGACTTGATGAGGAGCTCAGTGACATGGCCTAGTTGGTGGGAGGCTTGTATAGATGGAGCAGGGTGCCCATGGTTCCACGCTTGTGGGCCTGATCTCTGGGTGGGCATTCACTTGGGAGTTGGACTAGATGATTCTGTGGGTCCCTTCCAACTCAGTATAACCTATGAACCTGTGAACCTGTGAATCTTCACTCCAATGCACAGCTCTCCTCCCGGCCTCATCCTTCTCTGCCCTCAGGGCTCTCAGGGCTGTTGCTCACAGGGTTCTCACTCAGCCCTGGCTGCCAGGCAGTGTTTTGCCCTCCCTTGCCCAGGCTTTTCCCAGGGCCCTCTCCTGTCTGCCCATGGCTAAGGGGCTGAGCCGTGCCCTGTGGTGGGGCCCCTGGAGCTGCTGGAACCAGCTATATCCAGGTAGGGCAGGCCCTGAAGCCCTCCCTGCTGAGACCAGCACCTTGACATGTAACCCCATTATAGTGATGAACTCTATGTAAAAGCTCATGCAGTTAGATTAAAGGCTATAAAAGAAAAAAACAAACAAACAAACAATAGTTTCAGGAAGCCATTAAAAAGGGAAGAAATCACAGAATCACAGAACATTCCGAGTTGGAAGGGACCTACAAGGATCATCGAGTCCAACTCCCAAGTGAACAACCACACAGGGATCAAACCCATAAGCCCAGAGCCATGGGCACCACACTCTGTCCATTCGAGCCTCCCATTGTCTAGATCATGTCACTGAGTTCGTCATCCAGTCTTTTCTTATGGCAACTCCACCTCCTCCCTGGGCAGACTATTCCACTGAGGAATCACTCTCTCTGAGAAAACGCTCCTCCTAACCTCCTGTCTAAAACCTCCCCTGGCGTAGCTTGAGGCCATGTCCTCTTGTTCTGGTGCTGGCAGCCTGAGAGAAGAGATTCACACCCACCTGACTGCAACCTCCCTTCAGGTAGTTGTAAACAGCAATGAGGTCACCTCTGAGCCTCCTCTTCTCCAGGCTGAACAACCCCAGCTCCCACAGTTGCTCCCTATAGGGTTTGTTCTCCAGTCCTTTCACCATCCTTGTTGCCCTTCTCTGGACCCTTTCAAGCAGTTCAACATCTTTCTTAAACTAGGGAGCCCAGAACTGGATACAGCGCTCAAGATGTGATCTGACAAGTGCTGAGTATAGGGGAAGAATTACTTCCCTAGTCCGACTGACCACACTGCTCCTAATACAGCTCAGGATGCCATTGGCCCTCTTAGCCAATGTACAGTAATAAACTATAGTTTGCAGATCACTGCAGTAATTTTAATTTGGGAAATTGTCAGAAGTACCTAATGTGGAATGACAAAGTATGAGGGTGAAGCAGAAAACAAAATCACCGGAATGTGATGTTGTATTATTTTACAAAGGTGGCTATGTCACCAGATCAAACTATGTGCCTGTTCCTCATTTCTAGAGTTTTCAGAATTCACAAATTTCAACTTATCTAATGATCTAGTCCATTAAGACATTGTTAGAAGTAGGGAAGTAACAGATGACTACCAAACCCCTGAAGTGGGAATTTTCCCACATTTTTATTCCAGGGTTCCAGAGAGGAGTCTCTAAAATGATATACACTAGACTGGTAGAGTTATGTAGTTATCATCCTTGTACCAATTGACTTTATCTAAGAAGTTTTTGAATCAGGATCTTCTGATACCACTTGTTTCTTTGCACGTAGTGTCCAAATATTTTCTTTTTTTTAATGAACCAAATCTTTGTAATATAACATCATATATGCTGTGCTTAACTATAGATACAGTGATCCCACAAATCTCACAAGTTCTGGATCTGGAAAAATACTATGATATCTGAATTCCACAAAAAAGCAGTTTGTTTGTAAATAAGCCCTGTCTCCCACACTGCACACTCAGCCCCAGCAAGCTCAGGGATGCCTTCCCTGTCACATCCCGTGATGTATGCTGAGGAGAGCTTGTCAGAGGCTGGAGGCAGGACACGGGTGGCATGGGACTGCAAACGGCTGCCAGCTTGTCCCAGCCGCTGGTAACCTGCCCCTCCTGGTTGGCAGCTGGCCCCAGCCCCTTCCCTGCCACTGGCCCCACCCTATAGGGCTTGCCAGTCCCTCCCTCCAGCACAGCAAAGGCACTCACTGCACATGCGTGGCTGCCCTGTGCTCACGTGACATGGAAGAACCCTGTGAAGAATCAAGAGATGTCTAAGATATCTTTGCAGGGAAAAAAACACGCAAAGTTTTGATGCTGCGAAATTTGGGCCACAAAGAACTGAGGGATTACTTATAAACATATTTTAGAAATCCCTTAGAGGGACAAAAAAATTTGACTTAGAAAATTGGATTTGAAAATATATGATACAAGTTAGAGATGAATTTATGGCAAGAGGACAGTAATTAAAACCTACATATGAAAAAATTACTTCCAAACTTTTAATGCAATGTGTGTTTTTAAAAGCAAAAAGATTGTCCAAACTTTTAGTCTACTGAAGAGACTTTAGTTTTCTTTCAGAATATTTATTACACTATGATTGTTTTGAAAATGGAAACAGTTTCAAAACCAGCATTTTAATTGTTCCTTTAAAAAGCACACATATAACTAATCTGTTTATAGGGGAATTTTTAAAAGAAATATTACAAAAAAAAAGTAATCGTATCTAAATGATAATCATACCATTACATTCTGGTTGTACATGGCCCAGATAGGTAAACTGAAAGACATCAAGTCTGAAAATTCAGTCCTCTCCAAGGGGAGATTTTGTACCTTTATATTTATGTATTTGGAATATAATTCAGATTCATACTTTTCTGGCTAAATACTGGAATTTATTGTAATATTTTTCTTAAATTGTAGCTAATGTTTCCAAAGGTGATAAAGAAAAATAAATACTCATTGAATTTCGAAGTCCACACCCAACTTCTATGATGTCTTTTGAAATTCTTGTCTTTCGGTGTTACAGAATTTTATTTGCAGATATCATAGGAGTCCTAGAGACCTTGAAAACAAAAATCCTCTCAGTCATCATAAAGCCCCATACTTTAGGGGGGAAATTTTTCTTTTTTTCTGGGAAGAGAAGACGTTAACTGATTGAAAAAAGTTTTAGGAAAGAACAGTGAAAATGACATTTATGTGAGTGCTACATAAGGGAGTTTATACATGTGATCATTTCAAGTCAGCAATAATGGTAAGTCAATAGATTGTTTGAAAGAGCTGGGAAAAGGAGGGAGAGTAGTCAAATAAAGTCTACAGAGTTGAGAATATTAAGTTTAATCTGCAGCTGTAGCTCTACAGGGAATTTATATGAGAAACAGCAATAATTATTAAACAGGCTTTGTAGAGCGTGGGATCACTTTGAATGAAAAAGTGATTATGTTAGAAAAAGTGTTGAATTTCACAGCATAGTGCAAGCTGTCAAGTTTCTGTGATTTATTTATATATTTATTTGGTTTGTTGTTTACAATGATTTGACATGCACTTCTAAGAATAATTTGGTGTATTTTATTACATCTAGCTTTTGCTGTGTTTTAGTAATGTAAATACAATAAATAAATGGGGTTTTTTTATTTCCTTTATAGATTTGCTTATAACTCAAGTGAACAGAAAAGGAAAAATTCTTCACTCAAACGTTAAGTTCTGTGTAAATAGGCTTTTGACTAGTGAGGGACTTCATCTTGTGATCTCTACCATTGTCCTTTCTCAGTCACTTATGCATTTACTTCTACTGTACACGAGTGTTTTAATGATAGATATACACAAATAAAATTCCAAGAATTCTCCTTGTGCATGTAAAAATTTACAGACAACATAGTATGCAGTGTGAAGAACTGAGTCTATGGATGTATGTACAGTTGAATAAAATTCTTAATTACAAAAAGTAATACAAAGGATCAGTGAAATTTTCAAAAGAAAGTAAGAATTTCCCATGTTTTTATCTACCAGTTTTAAAGTAACCATAGAATTTTTCCTGTATATTCAGGATGTGCTGAGAGATCAATACCTGAAAATAAGCTAACGAAATTTAAGAACACTTTATTAGTTTTCTTTTTTAAATGATCCTTGCTGCAATTTTAAAAGTCAAGTTAAGTGGTTGCTTTGGCATTAAAAATTTTAGACTATCAGCATTTCTTTACATCTTCATAAAAAGAACAATTTACTAAATCTTTATTAAAATTAAGAGTGAGAAGGAGCATGGCCCACAAATTATTAGCTTAATGGAGTGACAAACATATCACCATTGCATCAGGACTCGTCTTCATAGAGCTAAAAGTGCTGAATAAGCAAGAAGTGAGAAAAATTATTATTTTCCTCCATTTAACAGGTCTCTAAGAAGACTGAGGATGGATTTGACCAATGAACCACATAGAGCAGCCTGAAGGCTGATGTATTTCTTCTTTCTTGAGCCAGATTCTGCACTATTTACAACCTTACCCCTGATACTTGGAATCTTGTCACAGAAGGCAAGTTAAGATGCTCTGATTTAACTTTGACCTGGAGAATATTTATGGACAATTATTTATTTCCTAATTATATTTTAGATACTTAAAGTAGTGTGAATATTTGTTCCAGGGTGGTTTTTTCCCCCTAAAACTGAATAGCTTAGATCACCACCTATGGAGTTAGTTAGGAATTGATCTTTTTTTGTTTCTTCTTTTTCTTTTGCTACAAAAAAAGGAAAAGATATTTCCTATCTTTCCTACATAATACAATTAATCTAATCTCACCAGTTCCACCTAGGAATGAATGAAGCTGGACAACAAATAAGAGAAGCTGATGGATATAGAAGTAAAGTCAGTTTTTTTCATAATTAAGAGTAACATCTATAATAAATGTTCATGAAAATCAAGATTAAAAATGTCAATCTGTGGGAATTAGTAATTTATTAATTCAGATATTTAAAAAAAAATTAAAAATGCTTGCAACAAACATTTAACTAAGATTCAACAAACGTTTTGTCTAAAGATTGTGCATGGACCTGAGTTAAATAAAAAACTATTGATTATCTTGCCACTGTACCAGGTCCAAGATGGATCTGCCACTGTAAAAAGATGAGTCCATCAGTGATGGAAGTACCACCTCTGAGATAACAGATTTAAGAGGAAAGAAAAACTATTGTGCAGAAGAAAATTGCAGCCACGGAAGAGAAAAGACAGTATGGGAAAGGAAAAACTTGCAGGCACCAGGGTGTAAGGTCTTAATTATACGTAATTGAAAATGCACGAAATTTGCTACTTATTATTCAAGGTACTGTTATCTCTCTGGTGGGCCTCAAAAGGTGTTTTAACAGTACGCCCTGGGCCCCACTTATTGCCTAAAACACCTAAAGAAAGCTACATGCAGAACTACAGATGTAGTTGGAAAAAAGCCCTATAAGAAAGCAGTTGGAAACAGTTGCTGTTTAGGAGGAGAGAGGAGGGGGCAGGAACTCTGCTCCCTGCAGGAGAGATTGAGAAAAAAACCCACCAACTTTTGGCACAACTAATGTGTCCACAGTTAAACAAGAAGCAGATCAATAATCTAATGTATGGATATCTTCTGCTTTCAAAATACAGTCATACCTGCACATTCACATGTTACAGGACTTCTGGTAGTCCCACAAATCGTCTAACCTGCTAGCACGGCTGCACTACGAATATGCAAATAGACCACGCCCACCCCCCGCACTGCCCTGGAGCGCTGGGAAGCATTTTCAGCACCTCCCCACAACCTCTCACAGGACGGGGGAACAAAGAGATGCATTTCTGAGCTCCCTCTGGGGAGACCCCTGGAGAATCTCTGAGTTTCCCTTCAGCCATGCTGCCGCTTTTGGCACCGCTGTCACCGGGCCACTCCTGCTTGCCAAGCCAGCTAAGAGAGCCAATGGCGTCCCGGCCTGTATCAGGAACAATGTGGTCAGTAGGACTAAGGAAGTAATTCTTCCGCTATACTTGACACTGGTCAGACCAGATCTTGAGCACTATGTCTAATTCTGGGCTCCCCAGTTTAAGAAAGATGTTGAACTGTTTGAGAGGGTCCAGAGAATGGCAACCAGGATGGGAAAGGGTTGGAGAACAAGCCCTATGGGGAGCAACTGTAGGAACCGGGACTGTTCAACCTGGAGAAGAGGAGGCTCAGAGGCAACCTCATTGATGTTTACGGCTCCCAGAAAGGAAGCTGCAGTCAGGTGGGTGTAAATCTCTTCTCTCAGGCTGCCAGCACCAGAACAAGAGGACATGGGCCTAAGCTATGCCAGGGGAGGTTTTAGACAGGATGTTAGGAAGAGCTTTTTCACAGCGAGAGTGATTCCTCAGTGGAACAGTCTGCCCAGGGAGGTGGTGGAGTTGCCATCCCTGGAGGTGTTTAAGTAAAGGCAGGATGAGGAACTCATTGACACGGACTAGATAATGGGAGGTTTGAATGGACAGAGCATGGTGACCCATGGCTCCGGGTTTATGGGTCCCATCCTTGTGAAGCATCCACTTGGGAGTTGGACTCGATGATCCTTGTAGGTCCCTTCCAACTCAGAATATCCTGTCACCCTGTGATGTCTAATGATCTCTTGTCCAGTTTTGATAAGTAACCCCTCCCACTGTCTCAAACAAAGACACATATGTTGTGAGATATCACTTTATTCCATTGGGATCAGCTCTGTGGGGTGCATACCCTCCCAACTCATAGTGCATCCCCAGCCTCCTCAATGGTGGCGTGGTGTGAGGAGCAGAAAAGGCCTTGACTCTGTATAAACACTGCTCAGTAATAATTTTAAAAATCCCTTTGTTATATCAGAATCACAGAATTAGCTAGTTTGGAAAAGACCATAGAGGTCATTGAGTCCAACCTATCACCTATCACCTGTTATCCAACCTATTACCTAAACTGTTGTCATCCTGCTACCAACACACCATCCTACCAATAACACACTACTCTAATATCTAGTTCACGCTACTAAGTACATCATCCTACCTTTTCTTAAACACCTCTAGGGACGGTGACTCCACCACCACCTTGGGCAGCCCATTCCACTGAGAGATCACCCTCTATGTGAAAAAGTTCCTCGTAATGTCCAGTCTAAGTCTCTCCTGTCCTTTCGTTCTATCACTGGTAGCCACTGTTCTGTCACTGGTAGTGGTATCAACACTGTTCTGGCAACAAATCTGAAACATAGTATCATATCAACTACTGTGAAGAAAATTAACTATACCAATCAAAATTACTACATTGCCAGTATGTACTATTCCTACATTTACCTGCCTGACATGACATTAAGTTAACTGAGACAGTTTCTGCAAGCATGTCAGAGAATAATCTGCATGGAGCATGACTGGAAACATTATAAGATACTTAGTACCTTAATAATGATATCTTAAACTGTTTACTTATATATAAGAAAGATATTTGCTCCATGTGCCTGTGCTTCTAATTTGATGTCTTAATGGTAACAAATATATCCTTCAGATCATTCTCAGGGTGAAAGTACAGACGTACTCAATGTTGACATGTTTTGTCTTACCAGTTGTAATGGGTTTTACCCTGGCTGGATGCCAGAGGCCTGACCTGATAATAAGATGATATACAAAGAGTGGTTTGGAATAAGGCAGTTTAATAGGAGCACAAATAAAGTAAAGCAAAAGCCCGCGTAGAAGCAAAGCAAAAGAACTAATCTCTACTTCCCCATCTGCAGAAGTGTCCACATCCAGGGAAGTAGGGCCCTACGTGTCTCGGGAAGAACAATGAATGCCCCCCCATCCTTGCTCCCTTCCTCTGCTTTTATATCTGAACTGACGTCATATGGTATGAAATATCCCTTTGGTTAGTCTGGGCCATCTGGCCTCCTCGTGTGCCCTTCCAGAATCTCATCCTCAGTTAGCGGGAAGGGGCAGTGTGCCCAGCTGTGCCCAGATGTAGTCAAAACACTTGTGTGTTATCAACAACCCTCCAAAGCACAGCATTACGAGGACTGCTATGGACTCAGACAGACCCAATACACCAGTAAATATCAGATACTTGTTTAAATATGTGACAGATTGATTGAACAATCTTTTGGCAACTCTCTTTATGGAAGCCAATCACTCCACCTCATTTATTCTATCTCCTTCTCAAAGAACTTTGGAGTGTAAAAACTGCCATTATTTTCCCTTCTTCCTTTCAAAAATTCGTATCTTTATTAGCAAAAATGAATCATATGCTCTGCTTTGCATTAGTCTTCAATGTTAATAAGTAATTTGATTGTCATAAATAAAATATGCAAATAAAAGCTTTTAGATTAAAAAATCTATTGAAACTATTGCACTTTAAAGGCATTACATTTCCCTAACTTTTAGTCTTGACAGGCTTTTGAGGCACTTTCAGTTTTCTAGCTATCATAAAACAGTATTCCCTGGGCCTCTCCTCTTTATTGAAATTTCAGTGACCAAAATTTGACAGCTAGGGCCTCAGCTGTTTTTAAACAACTCAGTTGCACTACAGGTGACATTGCACTGTATTTATTGATCCTAGAGAATATTTTTCAGCCAGATTATTCATTATAGTTTTAGACTCATATAGAGGACACAAGTTTAAGCTGAACTTAAACACATCCCTAAGAGAAGAAAAGAAAGTGTTTACCATACAGGAGATTGCATTGTCCTTAATTTGGGTCTAAAGTGCATAGCAGATTGTATAAATTACAGTATCCTTGAGTGGCAAGTTGGTGACTCCTGAGTGTCATTCTGGAAGCTGAGCTGGAACACTCAGGAAGAATATGGAGAGTATACATGGATTTACTTCTTTACTCTATGGAAAGTGCACATCTAGGGACACCTCTCAAAGATGTTATATGTTATGTTATGTTATATATTATATTATAAGCCCTGGCACATACTAGGAACAGTGATAATTCCAGTTATTCTCTGATCTTTCTGTCTCCATCTAGTCAAGCACAGAAAATAGATTAGAAATTAAAGCTTGGATGATTGCAGTATTACCCCTGTGCTAATAAAAAGATGAAATAATTGGCTAATATTTTTTATTTGATCACATGTGGAAAAATCAAATACTATCTGTTTGTTCTTTCTGTCTTCTTTCACTGTCATCATTGTGACATTCATGTAAATGTTATGTCAATATGCTTCACTCCAGTAAACAGTCTCCAATGGTTAATATTTTAATGCTATAAGCAGGTGTCAGTATTTTACAGCAGGTGACTGCTGCTGTATGATGGTTATTGAAGTAAATCAGAATTGTTTTCCCACTCTAATAATTCAGTTCTTAATAAGTTCATGGCCAGCAAAAGAAAATAGCTGAGATGGAGCACGAGATAGCAAATTACTGCTGAGCCTTCCCATTACAGCATCTCATGTCTGAAACTTTAAATTAGTAAAATTAATACAGAGTGCAGTTTGAGCAGAAGTAGAACAGTTCATTATGATACTCACTATGGGATGAATTTTGAAAACATGCCAGATCTATTCCAGCTTGAGCAAGCAGTGAGCAAAATGGTACAGCATTTACCATGCCCACAATATCTCCAGAAAATACAAGTTTTCAGTTGCCTTCAAATGGTTTTACATCAAGTCCAAAGTGCACCAAACAAAAGCAGTATAGTTATTGTTGTATTTTACTTTCACTAGAGTTGAAAGACTACTTGAATAACTTATATTGTGAATTATGTATAACCAAATAATGTTAGCTGAACAAATTTTTCATCACACAGAAAACTATAGAATTTCTTGAACAATTTATTATTTGTGTGTATATATATGTCCTGTTGACATATTTAGAAAAGTAGCAGGGCTTTTTTTGTTTGGTTGGCTTTTTATTTGCTGAAATGGTACTACAAAAATATATTTGCTTTTGCTATTTGCAGCTCTTTAAATATAGACAGTTACAGTGTATCACCGTGTTTATAAGATAGGAAAAGACCTTGAGGATCATCAAGTCCAACCTATAATCCAATGACAGTTATTAAATTATGCTTTGTGTGGTAAGGTGAGAGTCTAAATATCTGTTTTAAGGAGGAAAAATGTGAAAAAGAAAGAAAAAACTTCCCATTTGTGGACACTGAAAATGGAAGGTATCAGCTGAATATTCATAAATCCATGGATCTTGAAGAGATTTATCCCAGAGTTCTGAATGAGCTGGCAAATGTTATGGCAAGCCCTTGTCGATCTTCTCTCAAAGGTCTTGCATGTCTGGGGAGATTCTTGTTGACTGGAAGCTGGACAATGTTGTTCTAGCTTAGCAAAGAGCGTTATGGAAGACCAGGAAACTGTGGACTTGTTAATTTAACTGGAGTTGCCTGAAAAAATTATGCAGAAATTTATAAGTTCATAAAGGGAAAATTCTGTGTAAGAAATTTGTTATCCTTCTATTATATGATCACCCATCTAGTAGATAAAGGTGCAGTGGTGTAGGGTTTTTTGCATGTTAGTAAGGTTTTCGATACTCACTGCATCCTGCTGTGGGTCTCTGGTACAGTGTGCAAAGAACTGGCTGAAGTGCAGAGCTCAAATGTCACCAGTGGTGTTCCTCAGGGTTCAGTTCCAGGACCACTCCTGTTCACCCTGTTTATCAACAATCTGGATATTAGAGTCGAATATACCACTGTCAAGTTTTCTGATGATCCCAAATTAGGAGGTGCTGTTGACTCTCTTGAGGGAAGGAAGCCTTGCAGAGAGATCTAGATAGATTGGAGTACAAGGCAATAATTAATGATAATTAATGATTAATGAGGTGAAATTTGACAAGTAAAAATGCAAGACTCTGCCCCCCAGGATAGAGTAATGCTAGGCAGAAGCACAAATGGAGAGAAGAAAGCCTGGAGAGCAACCCTGCAGAAAGGGTTCTGACAATGGTGGTTGTCAGCAGCTCAGTGTCAGTGTGAGTAAGCAGCATGTCCTGGCAATTCAGAGGACAAACCTTACCTTGGGGTGCATCAAACACAGCATCACCAGTTGCTCAAAAAAGCAGATCATCCTGCTCCATTCAGTGTTGGTGTGGTTTCACCTTGAACTCTGTGTGAAATTCTGGGCTTCACAGTTTAGAAAGGATGTGTTGGTCTTCGAATGTGACCAGAGGAGGGCAACAAAGCTGGTGAAATGGTTGGGAAAAATGTCCTGTGAGTACTGGCTGAAAACTCTGGTCTTGTATATTGTGGAGAGAAGGAGGCTGAGGGAAGAGAGAGGTGTTGAACTCTTCTCCCTGGCATGCAATGACTGACATATGGGAATGGTTCAAAGCTGTGCCAGAAGTTCAGACTGGACATCAGGAAGTATCTTTTTATCAAAAGGGTAGTCAAACATTGGAACTGGCTCCCTAGAGAGATGTCCAAGGGCCTTAACATGTTTTAATTTTTGGTCAGCCTTGAAGTAGTCAGATAGTTGGATTAGTTGATCATAGTAGATTCCTTCAAATTGAAATAGTATGCTATGCTATGCTATGCTATGCTATGCTATGCTATGCTATGCTATGCTATGCTATTCTGTCTGTGAAGTGAGAACAAGTTCTGTGTTTGATTAGCACCTAAAACAGTAGGGTCTTCATTCATGGCTGGAAAACTTAAGCACTAACACAGATAAAGAAATCATGGTTCTAGGCTATCATTTCTCTGTGAAGATAAAGGAATTCAAGTCTAAAGTCTTTTTCAATGTAATATTTCGTAATTTTCAAAAATTCCTTTCAGGTCTTTGCACTTTTATAGACTAATATACATAGCAAATCATTCAAATTGCTGCCTTACAGTGATGTTATAAAGGTCCATTCATTTAGGCTTTAAAATCCCACATCCTCTCTATATACACACATACATGTAATATCTATAATTTATACATCAGAATATAAGTACCTACATAAGTGGCACAGGACAATCATATATCCTGCCGAAGACTATATCAAAAGTGAAAATGAAATGTTATATTCCTATTCTGAGAAACAATTTTTTGGCCATGAAAAACATTTTAACTTTAACAAGACAGTGAATAAGTTGCTGAAGCTGCAATATGGGAGGCGCAAAGTACAAGAGGGATGACTGTATTGATATAGACATTGGTACAATTCTCTGGAGCCTTCTTTTCTCCAGACTGAACAGGTCTACCATTGTACCCTCATACATCACATACCCCAGTCCCTTAATGATTTTTGTAGCCCTGCACTGGACCTGCTCCAGTATGTCCAATTGTCTTGTATTGGAGAACCAGGAACTGGAAACAGCGCTCCATGAGTGTGTTGGCAGTGTTAAGCAGTGGGAAAGGATCAGCACCTCAACTTGTTAGCAATATTCTTCCTAGTGCAGCCATGATGTTATTGTCCTTTACTGCAAGTACACATTATTTGCTTATGTTCAACTCTTTGTCCAGCAGAAGCCCAGGTCCTTCTCTGCAAAGGTTATTTTCAGATGGGTGACCTCACCTGTCCCTCACATTATTCCTGTGATTTTGTATGCTCCCCAGATGCTGGACTTTGAACTTCCACTTATTTGACCTCATGACAGAGAAACCCCACATATTCACGTATTCAATTAGTCGAGATTGGATTTTCAGCAAGCTGTGCAACCGCACGCATGTGCATAACATCCTGGACCCCGGATTCCATGGCCAGGAGGCACCAAAAGATGCTTACTCTGCTTTAATGAGGCTACAGTGCGAGCCAGACTCCCAGGACTTGCCCTTCAGACATAATTAGTAGAGGGTTCTTGGCTACCAGAGGGGAGTAATTGAATATTCATGTGTTCGGTAACTTTATGGATTGCATAACTTGTGGGTCCGGCCCATATTCATCCCCCTGTGACTTCCAGGGGCACCCTGTGTTCCTGTCAGCCCATTTTTCCAATCTGAAAAGGTCCATCTGAATGGTGGTGCACTCATCTGGTTTTAATGACAGTTCCTTCTACTTTTCAATCACCTGTGAACTTGCTGAAGGTGCATTGGGTCACATCACCTAGATCTTTAAGGAAGTTAATGAAACAAATCAGCCTTGCTATCATTCTCTGGGGTTTGCCATTAGTGGCTGACCATCAGTGTGACTTCATGCTACTGATCACAACCTTTTGACAAAAGCATTTTTCAGCTTTCTCTCCACATAAATGTTTTTTTTATATAGCCTGCAATCAATTGTTCCACTAGTGAGGATGTGTCGTGGTTTGACCCTGGCTGGATGCCAGAGACCCACCCCAACTTCTCCTGAAGGAGAGAAACTGGAGAATAAACCTGGTTACAGGCAAAAACAAGGCAAAACTATAAGTAAAGAACATAAAGGGTTTATTTCCTAACTAACAAGCTCAGAACTGCAAGGGAAGCATCATTTAGAAGGCAACCTTTCTCCCCCCACCCCTCCTTCTCTTACAATAGATGTAATATTCCCTTTTCCACCAGGAGAAAAAGGGGGAACATAGGGTAGGGGTAAACCAGGCAGGTTGGTATTTCTGAACAGATCCAGGGTAGGAACCATCTCTCTGCCCTTCCATAAAGTTCTCTCTCTCTCTCTCTCTCTCGGGAAAGGTCTTTCATGACCCCTCCCAAGTGAGATCTCGACCTGAGGACGACAGTTCTTCTGAAAAATTCTCTGTTGTCCAGAAGTCACAGCCAGGATTGCAGCTTTTAAGTACTGGTTTTTATCTGCTTCATAATAAGCCCACCCAAAAGTACACAGATAGATCCACCACAAGGCACAAAAAGTCTGTCCAAGGATCTCTGCCGAGCTCTCAGCTAGCTCCAGGCTTCTGTTTCGGGGCTTCAAAACCATCAGCAGTTTGTCCAGCGTTACCTCTCCATCTTCAGTCTTAATGCTTAGACGGATTCTGCGGTCCTGGTTCTCTCTCTTTGGTCCATAGGTTTTCACCATGGTCAGTCCAATTCACAAGCAGCAGCGGGATGCCTGGAAGAACATCTCTACCCCTTCTCTCGTGGGCCTCCCGACGCATGTTCTGAGCCGGCACGCTACATCTTACTACTGAACTTTTTTTTCTTCTCTCCCCGGTATGTTATTCACAGAGACGCCTCTATCTCTACAAGCTTGAAGGCCATGGCAGCACGGAGAGCTCAGGCAAGAACTGAGCTGTTAACCCCCTCGCTGCCAGAACAGCAGAAAACCCCCTAAACCATAACAGGATGTTATGGGAAACAGTTTTAAAAACTGTACTACAGTTGGGAAATTTAACATTGGGAAAAACTCATCTACCAAACCAGTCTTTTACAAGGCTATCAGGTTCTCTACTACTTTCTTAAATGAGGGAGTTTTTTTCTATAAATTATTGCTTCTTTTCTAATCAGATGCACAGACACAGCAAGCCCTTTTCATAATTACGAACAGATATATAAAATGCTTAAAGGTAGTATGCATACTAGAACTAGTCTTGAGAATCAGAGAAACATAATACCTAAGAGGATTCTTAAAATGGGAGCTTGGGAGCAGCAGGGAAGTACTTTATGCAAAAACAAATTTCCCATAGCATAACAAATCCAAAAAAAGTGGTCTACTGGATAGTTCCTGGAAAAGAGAATGTGAGCAGTCCTTGGCCACCATCTGGTTTTGAAAGAGAGCTAAATAAATCATGCACACCAGGAAGATGGAATGAAGTACCCGAAATATCACCCCAAATCAGAAAAGACATACAGTTTGTCAAAGAAAAGACATATTCTATAATGAGTTTCCATCAATTAAAAAACAAAAACACACCCATCTAAATCAAACCCAGACCAAACTGAACCAAAAAAGGAGTTAAGTCCAGAAAACAGGAATGAAGTCAGTGGTTGCATAAAGTCAGAGAACAGTATGATTTACATGAAATTTTCTCAATGTGAGATAAAACCCTACGTAATCTGGTTAAAGAAGATTTGAAAGCCATTCCAGATACAGGCAGTAAAAACTGCTTGACTAGCATCATTCATATAGCATGAATATTAACTCTTCTGTTGTGGCTGTCCAGAAGTTTCTGTGCATTAACAAACTGTTAGATTTTCAGTTGAACATTAATTTCTGTTTGTTGAAAATAAAAAGAAGTACACTTGACAGAATAAAAATCCAAAATCAATCTTGAATCATATTTCATAAAAATAGGAATTTTTATATAGTACTCAGTTTTTTTCCTAACTCAGCACAGATGCAGTAATGATGCAGAGAAGAGTGAATAGGGGTATCATAGAGATATGCATAAGAGTTTTATGGGGGCATACTTGGTCTTATTAGATCATCATCTCAAGGGATTAATCCTCTCTTTGACATTGCGTGCAAAATATCTACATAATAATTCCAGGTAGGTTGTCAAAATTTGGCATTTGATTTGGTTGGTTTTTGGTTCACTGGATACAGTGTCTTTCAGGTTATCAAGGGCAGTTTATTATATTCTTTTAAAAATGGTGGTCAAAGAGCTCTCTGTTTCCTTGCAATTTTAACTGATAATGAAAACATTTGCAAGTAATTTACATGATGGTGATAACAATAAAGAATATTAAAGTATTAAAATATTTAATAGCCTAATAAAATGAACAGTGGTAAAGGTATCTATTCAAAGTTACTAACAGTAACAAGATAATAAATAATGTATCACAATAATAACATTTCCAGAGCATCTAGACCAGGTTAGTAACAATAAGTATGCCCATAGTTGTAAAGGCATCTTCTGCTACTGTAAAAATTCTTATCATATAACTATGTTTGTTCAACAGTTTTGCCATATGTACTGTTTAGTGATCTAAACATATGTATAATACAGGTACCACATGTATTAAATCTTACCAAGCAAATCTAAACTGTATTAATAGAAAGAAAATAAACTGTATGAAGAAGTTATATGAATATTAAGTATCACTCAATTTTCACAATTACATCAATAGAAAAATCTAGACACATGACCTATTTAGTGAATTTTTAGTGAATCCCTGCATCTTGTTTGATTATGAATAAGGTTTGAAGCATGAGAAAGTTTTCTACCTGAAATACGACTGAATTATAAATAATGTGATCTAACACCATAAAGGCAGATAAAGAACATTCCTGTCTTCAAGAAATGAAAGTTAATACGGATATAATATACCAAAGAGGACATGGGAAGATGGCAATTGTGCCTTAGTGCCTGAGACTTGAGCTTCTGTTGGACAGCATCTGGATTGACCTGTGGAAAAAGTACTGAATTCTAGGGACTGTCACAACAGCTGGGAAGAGGCTTTGAGAAAGATCAGGAAGAGATTTGAGAAAAAAAAATCTACATTTAGGGAAAAATCTTGAGTATTATAATATTTCTTCAGGATATGGCTGAACTAAAAGCCAGTGAACATAATATTGGATCTTATTCTTGGAACAAACCCATGACCGCACATATATAGAGCAATGTGCAGACACAAGTAACAGTATACTAAAGTGGATTACATTGCACGAGCAGGAAAAACTGGGCGTACTACTTGGCTACAGTAACCAGTTCCCTCTGTCTCTCCATTCTTGTAACACAACAGGAAGAAGAAGTGGAAGAGGAAAATACCACAAGATGGAAGTCCAGAAAGTGAAACTAATTATTACTGTCAATGTCTCCAAATTCTTCATGCCATTATGTTTTTTCATAAAATGCATAGTGCTTTTTATGCATTTCACTTCCCCCTCCCCCCTTGTTTTACTTATAATTATGGTTTTATCTTTACTTTGATTTGCAAATTATTGTGTTGTCTATATGCCTATTTCAGTTTGTTACTTGCTCTTCTTGAATTATTTAGTTTATTGAACTTTCCTGTTTAGGAAAGGTCTTTAACCACTAAAATTTAGAGAACGGGAAAGTTAAAATATTTAGTTGAAATACAATAGCAAGTGAAACACTTCAGAGATCCTACTGAACTGATGCTAAGTTAGTCAGAGGTAGTGAGCATAAAGAGACACAATTTAAATCATTACTGTTATTAATCTTTTCCTGAAGGATAAGTGTACAACTTTTAAATCTTGAGACTCTGTGAGAGAGGACAATTTTGATTAAGCTTCAAAGGAAATTAAGAAGTTTATATTTGCCGTATTTCTAAAAGGACAAATTGCTTGAAGTAGTCTGTGTAAGTTTTGCCCTAAATTTTTATCTTACTGGAATGTACTTATCCCACTAAATTATATTAATATGTTTTTCTTGAATTTTGCTCACTACCTTGAGGGCCGGAATAATGTATTCATATAAAAAATGTCTATTTTTGCATTGACACTGGGCAGATTTTTAACAAAATTCCTTTTTAGAACAAGTAGAAATCCAGCTCTGTAGCCTCAGAGCAAAAATAACTCTTAACCATATAGCTGACATGATGTGTAATAACAGTGGTGTCTCTCAATGGAGAAATTTCAGAAAGCTCTAGGCTATTCCATCCCGTCAGCATACTAAAAATATATTCATGAGAACTTAGGGAAAAAAAGGCAGTGTTCTTTAAATTCATACCCTGCCTTTCTTCACTGTGATTTCCCCTGTTTCTGCATCAAGAGTCAGATCTTACTTCATTGCTAAGCAGTACCACAACAGGTTTGTCAGCTTCAAGTTAAATGAAATGTCTGATACTGAAAACAGTTATCTTGATGGAAGGAGGTAGATGTCATTTAAACACAGAGTAAAACTGTTAGTATTAAAATAAAATTGCTGCCTCAAAAACATTTGCCATATATATTTATGTCTGTAAATATTACTTCCACTCAACTAGTGAATTCTGATGATTTAAGATCTTGAAGAAGAGGCTTTTGGATAGACAGAGGACTAACACTGAAACAGGAGAGGGAAAGAAAACAGATTCTGAATTAATTAAAATTAAACATCATCTTGGAGAGGTTGTAAATAACCCCACAGACTTCTGTTTATTTGTTTTACTTGTCTTGATATCCTGTATTTACGTATTAGTTGTTTAAGCATTGTCTAATTTTTGGTTTGGTTTTAGTATTTGCTTGTATATCTATACTAGAATAGGAACCTGAAGTGAAGATTTCTAGAGAAGGAAAGCACCCCAAATTCTCACTGACTCTCAAAGAGAGCTGTCTGTCTTACTCTTCTCTAGGACTAAAAATCTTTCTACCCTATATAAAACTGTGTAATCTATTCAGTGTGCTCCTCATATTGACTACTTGAAGTATTAAAATTCCAAGACACTGCAGTAATTACATAAAAAAGGTGGGAGTATCATGTTTATTCTTTTTAATTTATTTAAATATTTGTAAGTCTGACGATGATGTAGAGTATGTGTCATTCTCATGGATAAAAGACCACTGTGTACTGTAGATTTTTCCCATGGATAATATGATGATTGATTTTTCACTAGCAGGGCTCACACTTTGCCCTCAGAGGCTCCTAAATGTTTCTTTTTATCAGAAATTCCATCTGGAATAAAAATATCCACCTTGCTGTTCCACGAGTGGGTGCCCTGTGTGGTGAGAAAAAGCCCACCACATTACAGATTTTTGAAGGGAAGATTAGTTCTTCATAAGGTTTGTTCCCAATATAAACAACAATGGGATGTCAATCCCCTGTGAATGTCCCCAAGCACCGCTACAAAACCAAAAATGCCTTTAGTAAAGAAAAGCTGTGGCGATAAAGTGAGATTTACTGACCAGCCACATAATAGCTGTAGGTTACATGTTCTAAAAGATTTTCAATACTTATTCTTTAGAAGTCAATGAATAGGAAAAGTTTTGTGTTTTAAAAAGGCAATGGTTTCAACTTTATCTGTATCAAGGAGATATCATAAGTCAACCAAAGAGAGATTCATAATCTTCAAGAGATTTGTTCTTTTTGTTCACTATTATATTTTAAAATTGCAGTATTTTGTTTTCTTAAATTGACTCTGAACTGTAATAGTCACATTAGCACTTCTTTCATATAGTCAGAGGGTATCCTAAGTTTCTTATCACTGGAACACTTCATTACTTAGGCACTGAGAGATGAGTTCTTTGAGGTAGAGCTAGTCTTACAATAGTTCAAATTGTTTTATTTCCACTAGGTGGAGCATTGTTATCACAGGAGAATATTTTTAAGTTAAAAGGAGGCTTTTGAAGTCAAGGAAGATAAAGAAGAGGTTGAGTTGGAGAGTTTGGATCCAGATCTCGATATATTTTTGTGAATTGTGTGAGGGTTAGAGTATGCAAACTTCTGTATTCCAGCTTGATTCATCTGCCTCATTATCTTGTGAATTCTGTCGCTCTCATCCAACATTATCCTTTCAGGTTTTGACTAAAAAAAGTAACTAATTTAAAGTAACAAACATGGCGTTCTTCAACATCCTCCTGAAGGGAAGCGGAGGGGGAAGTATCGATCTCTTCACTCTGATGATCAGTGGCAGGACTCAAGAAAATGGCCTGAAGCTGAGTCAGGGAAGGTTTACATTAAATACCAGAAAAAGGTTTTTCACCCAGAGTGTGGCTGAACACTGGAACAGACTCCTCAGGGAAGTGGCCACAGCACCAAGCCTGTCTGAGTTCAAGAAGCATTTAGATAATGCTCTCAAGCACGTGGTGTGACTCCTGCACAAGGCCAGGAGCTGGACTCAATGATCATGATGGGTCACTTCCAACTCAGCATATTCTATGATTTTATGATTCTGTGATTTCTAGGAAAAAAATAAATGAAGGTGAATTAAGGTAGCTGTTATGGTGCAGTTTTCTGTGTCTAAAGGAGGGTATGATATATTAGGAAGTTTAAAAGAAAATCCACTTTAGTATAGTTGCAGTGGTGCTGTTTAAGAGTTGGACTCGATGATCCTTGGAGGTCCCTTCCAAATCAAAATATTTTGTGATTCTGTGAATAGTTTTGTAAAAATAAAATTAATTATGTGTTGTTTGGGGTCTAACAAACTCCAAAGTGAATAAATTCAGAGCTAAAAATTCATTACTAAGAGGTGTCTTTTTTGAGACTGAGGCAATTGGAACTGGGGAATGAATAAGAGGAGTACTTTATAGAAGAGCAATCTGGCTGAACTTCTCAGTTAGTCCAAAATGTGGGTTTTTAGAGCTTTAATGGATCTCTATCAACTTTAACTGTACTCAGAAGCACAAAAGGTGTAAGAAAATTGCATCTTACCATGAATGTCTTGTTTAGGCATGTACCTTTTCCTGCTTTTTCTTAATTGGTTGCTATTTTCTTGATTTTTACCCAAGTATACAAGAAGTTAAACATCTAGCACATCTGTATGGCTCTTTAGATGCATTGAACATAACACTTTGTCCCACAGGAAGGTACAAAAGGGTCTGCAGTGCTGTAGGTGGATCAATACATAACTTAAAAAGGGATGAATCTGGGCACAGATACCTTCAGTTTCCAGTAGTTTCAATAAGAAATGGAACCTGAAGCAGAAGAGCAGCCAAAAGCAGCTGTTTTGTCTGTGTTTGTGTCTAAGCCATTGTCTATGCAGCAGCTGGTCACAGGTAGGCTGTTACGGCTGAGGCTGGCTGTGTCTGCTCAGAAAACTGGGCAATAAGTTTCTGCTTGTTAATACTGATCATATTTATGCATGTATTTACACTGCAGTAAAAAAATCAGCAAAAAAATGCATGCCAAATAGCTTAAAGTTAGTTGGTTCAGCTATCAAAGGCAGTATAAATGTCAGCCTTGTTTAGCTGTCCAAGAATGAATGCAGTGTCTCTGAGGTACATCTGAAGGCATGAGCTGATAAAGCATTGAAGGCTTTTCTCCTTGGACATTGAGGCTTCCTGACTCTAACTGAAGTTATAATTTACTCTGCTGTCTATGTCATGGTTTGACCTTGGCTGGATGCCAGAGATTCACCCACAATGTCTCCCTCACTTCATTTTCTCCCCCTCTCCCCTTTTAAACAGGAGGAGGGAGCAAAAAAGGAAAAAAACTGAAAAATGTTTATCACAGGCAAAACAAGACTAGCTACAAGTGGGGAATATAAAGGATTTATTTATTAACTAACAAGATCAGAGCTTAATGTGAGAAGCATCATTTTAAAGGCAACCTTTTACCCCCCACCCCTCCTTCTTACAACAGATCTCATATTCCCTNCTTGGTGACATGACCTAGATATTAGGGTAGGATGAGGTGTTGGTAGTAGGATGGCAACAGGTCAGGTTAGGAAACAGGTTAGATTAGATTAGGTAACGGGTGATAGGTTGGACTTGATGATCTCTATGGTCTTTTCCAACCTTACTGATTCTGTGATTCTGTGATTCTGTGGACTCTGCATCTCTGTTTTCTCTCTATTCCATAGGTTTGCAGGCAGACAGTCTGCTTCACTATGGTCCATTCTATGAGCAGCAGCGAGATGCCTGGAACACCTCCTACCCCTCCTCCAGCTGGCCTGGCCGTGCCTTCATGGTTGCTCAACCTTTCACAGGCTCTGCTCTGGCCATCTTCTTTGCTCTTTCTACTTTTATTTTTCTCCTTTCTTAAATATGTTATCACAGAGGCGCCTCTATTTGCTTCTGACCTTGGCCGGCAGCGGAGGCCTAGGCAGCAGCTGGCTGGTGTTAGCTGCGCTAGTTTGCCCCCCACTGCTGCAAGGAAAAAACCCCACTCAAACCAGTACAGTCTTTTACAGAATGCTTTTACATGTTTCTAATATTATAGACATTTGATGTAGATTCTAATATTAGAACTCAGTATCCTTTTGAAACTGGTTGTGTATGGATCTTCTTAGGTTAAAAGAATAGTAATGCAATAGTAAAGTGGCAATTAATAGACTGAAATAATGTGTAAACTTAAGCAATACAAATTTTTAATTGCATTTCCCCTGTACATTCTTGTCTCCATGGAAATGCTTCAAATATATCTTAGAATAGGCAATTTACACCTGCATTATGACTTCACCTGACACAGTCACTAACTAGATTGTCAGTACTTCAAATATAACCTCTTGTAAGATAACTATGTTTAGCCATCAAACAATTGATAAAATGACAGATAGCAGATTAAAAGTCTTTTTTGTGCTCTATGTATTTTCATAGGATATCAATTTCTACACTTTACCTGACAGACTAACATAAAAGAGGGCTAAAATATTCAAATATTTTCTTCAGTTATTGCTTTAGAACTCATCTAAATTGTCCAAAATTACCCACAGGCACCACATGCACCTCACATCCCCAAACATGAGGTAGAAGAAAGAAACCTCGAGGATGAGGGGGAGTGGGAACAGGTCTCCTCCCGTGGGGGTAAGGCATCCCTCTCCTGTCCACCTCCACCCTTTCAGATGCCACCCTATGAGTTATCCTTACAGAACAGGTTTGGGGTTCTGGATTTTGGGGTCAGGAGAATGACACGGAAGGAGGCACTCCACCTAGTAAATCACTAGGAACTACCTTTTCCACCAAGGGAATCAGAACCTCTAGTACCAGAAATAAAAGGAGGATAGGGGTTGTCGGGGACTCCCTTCTGAGG
>WEKX01020600.1:42229-59220 GCA_013390025.1 Pitta sordida | reverse complement strand
CTTGCCAATGAGCCTTGCCAGCCCTCTATCTTCTAGTGCACTGTTATCTCTGGAAACCTATAATTTTATACTCTTCTACAAAATATCAGTGTCTTAGGAAAGTAAAAAAAAAGCATCAAAGTTGATATGGAATTATTATTTTTCTTCTTTCTTATGCAAATTATAACTTCACAGAGCGTGAACAAAGTTGACTTCCATCTGGTCTTCATTCAGTTCTGCCCATTATGATGGAAAAGGAAGGGAAAAGCATATACTCAAAGCCCAAAGTCTTTTGAAATAAAGTTTAATGTTTCTTTTCTCTTTGAAGAAGATTTTAAGAGTAACACTCAAGTAATATCTACTCTGCGTTAAGGCTTTGGACCGTAAGAAAGGCAAGTCATCAGCATCTTCACCATCTGGCAAAGAGTAGGCAGGAAAACCCAATCTGAGACAGAAGAGGAGAATAAAGAAGAGGCAGAATCTTTCTTTCTCTTGAGTTCTCCTGGATTTTAGAATAAGGCTCTATTTAGAATTCAGTCCTTCACAGTAGTGTAAATATTCTTATCCGATAAATATGTTTTTGACTCTTAGGAAGAAGTGCAGCTGGAGACTTATGGCTTTTAACTGACATACAGACAAAAGACTCTGCTGAATGACATTTAATAATTTAAATGATGTATGTTTTTGGAGTTTAAGGAGTTTAAGGAGTATATGAACATGCATATGAGAAAATAATGTCTTTAGTTATTCTGTAATAAAATACATGAAATTTAATAAATTAATTTCTGTACAGAAAAGTTATGCAATTGAGACACTTTCACAGAGCCTAATGCTTCACTCTGTGTTCACTAAAAAGGCTGGCACCATGAATCTGTCTAGATAGACTGAATGGGTTAATCCATAGCTATGTTCAAAGGGGTTTTTCTATTTCTTACTTGTATGGGGTCAAATAGCTGAGATTACATTTGTGTTAAATGAAAACCCTAATACAGAACATCTTTTGTTTTGAAATAAACAACATTAGGATAGCTTTATATAGTAAGGTTGATAAATGTCTACCCCTTAGGTTCTTCAGGTCAGTGTATCAAAATAAGAAGTTCAGGGTAATACGAATTTATATTCTTTTTCCCCTGGTTATTCTTCAATCTGTTTGTATAAAGCGATATGGGGAGTTTTAGTCACAGATTCACAGATTCACAGAATATTATGAGTTGGAAGGGACCCACAAGGATCATCTAGTCCAACTCACTATCTAACACCCGTACAGAGACCGAAAGCACATCTCAGAGTGGTGAACACTTTACCTAGTTCCCTCACAGTCTAGCAGGCCACTCCGAGCCAGAAGGGACCCACAGGATCATCCAGCCCTACATCCCCCAGCTAGACCATGTCACTAAGCTCCTCATCCAGTCTTCTCTTAAACACCTCCAGGGACGGCGACTCCACCACCTCCCTGGGCAGTCCATTCCAATGTGTAATCACTCTCTCTGTGAAAAAACGCTTCCTAACATTAAGTTTAAACCTTCTCTGGCGTAGTTTGAGACCATGCCCTCTCGTTCTGGTGTCGTCAGCCTGAAAGTCAAACTTGCTGTTGACAAACTGCTACTGTATCATAATCCTTGGGACCTCTTCTAACAGCAACACTACTAGCTATAACTTGAATCCCAGGGTGGTAGCCATGGAATTTTGTTACTCTTTCCAGTTCAATATATGGTAGTCCAAAAGTATTCAGTAACAGAAGCAGAGGAATTCTGTTGATTAATTTGGATAGAAGCCTTCTGGAAGAGGCTTCCCTGGCCATATAAGAGACTGGGATTAAGTGTCTGATTTGTGTGATACCACAGGAAAAAATTCCTGTAACTTCATTTTTAAAAGGTACCACTGAAAGATGTTTGGGACAGATGCAGAAGTTTTGTGCAAGAAATGAGTCTGTTCTCCCTCTTTGGGAGACATGAATATGCTTGTCTTGTGAGCTTCAGAGTCCCTTTCCATTCACATCATTTATTCTCACTAATGGATAGACCATGCCCTCTAAATAACTAAATCCTAAATAATTATGCTTAAAGCTAGTACTGAAAATACCTATGAGGAATGCAACAGTGTATTGAATGGTAAATTCAAAATGTTATGAACTGTACTGCATTTCCATCAAAATCTTATTTCTGTCAGACCTTGAAATAAAGAAACCATTTTCATGGATACACGTTGAGAACCCCATGCAGGAATAACACCATGCATAGACTGACACCTACATACCATATTTTCTATTCTCCATTCATGGTGGACACCTCTTTGTTGCAGTTTAGAGTAAGATTCAGGCATTATTTTCCCTTCTCCCACCAAATCTGATAGAATAATTGCTTTCCTTAAAGGGAAGTGAAGAAAAAAAAAAAGAAGATTGTTATTTATTAACTAAAATACACAGATTTACAACTGAAAGCCCTGCTCTA
Organism: Pitta sordida; assembly: GCA_013390025.1. Classification (NCBI taxonomy): domain Eukaryota; kingdom Metazoa; phylum Chordata; class Aves; order Passeriformes; family Pittidae; genus Pitta; species Pitta sordida. The sequence continues at coordinate 56,791 of WEKX01020600.1, read as the reverse complement.
GAGAGCTTAAGAATGACCAAAAAAACCCAAAAAACCAAAAACCAAAAACCAGTTTGCTAATGTCTGCTCAGTTTTTCTTCCCCGGACTGGAGTAGGGAGGGGAAGGGAAGGGACCGGAACCAAGCCCCTGGCTAGATGTGAAGCCATTCTGAAGCAGAAGGTAGAGATTTTGCCAGTTCAGATATATCTATGGAAAAGAGTCCAGTTCCTCTGATTCTCCAAGAAAAGCTGGAAAATGAAAAGTAGCTCTGATTCGCCACCACGCTGAGCCGCAGAGTAGCAGGAACCGCCACCACCGCTGCTTTTCAGAACTCCTGCTCTGCTGCAATGCACCATTCCCTTTCCATGAATCTACCATCGTCACTAGTGGGGGGGGCAGGGTGCTCTAGACAGCACCTCTGGAACACAACAATATGGAATACAAAATACAAAGATGCATTCATCACACACATTACAATGCCAACATATGACATTCCACCTCTTATTCCATATTGCTGATTTAAAGCTCAAACAAACACAGTCTAATTTTGCACACATATTAATATATATATACAACATATATAATATTGATATATACATATACATTTATACCCCCGCATTTGCAAGGAACAGGTCATGCAAGGGGGGTCTCGCAGAATGTCAAACTCGCAAAGACTCGCAGGTCACTAATGTGCATGCAGGCCACCCCCCGGCACTCCAGACTACTGCAGACACTTTTATGCTTCTTCCCATGGGCTGTCTCAGCACAGGGGAGGAAAGGGAATAGTTTCTGAGCCCTCTCTGGCTTGGGAGACCCTACCCAGATTCCCTTGCCTTCTCTTTGGCAATGCTGTTGCTGCTGCCGAGCTGCTGCTGCCGCGCATGATCTCGCCCCCTCCCTTTGGTCCCGGCCCTGCACCTCCCATGCCCTGGCCCCGTGCCTGCCAGACCCCGGCCCTGCCCTGCACCTCAGCCCCACTCCTCGTCACGACCCTGTGATGCTGGGGGAGTTCAGCTGCATCACGGGAGTGAGCATATCCTGTTGGCCACTGTAGCCAGCCTCACTTTCCTGGGACACTTTCTTTCCCTGCCTGTAGCCATGGAAACAGTAACACGCACCCCGGAGGGGGTCAATCCCCGGCTGCGCTTAGAGTAACAGGGGACAGCATGACTCATGGCCCTCCTCACTGGACTGGGCCAATGCTGCCCCACAGGGAGGGCCAGCACTACCCCTCCACAGAGCAGAGACGCTGTGCATGCGTCGCCCGAGGAAACTGGCCCGTGGGGGAAGCAAAATTGCGAGAAATTTTCCTTGCAAATCCATGAGGTCGTAATGGAGGGGTTGCAATGCAGCGGGGATATACTGTATACATATCACAGTATCACAGTATCACAGTGTTGATAAGGTTGGAAAAGACCTTGAAGATCATCTGGTCCGACCTAATCTAATCCAAACCTAATCTCCCAAACTAATGTTTTGCATTTTGCGAAAAACTCCAAATATATACAAATATATACAAATATATACATATACATTTATGTACAGGTAGTAACAATGATGCTGGACAAATAATAATACACTAATATTCCGTACTATGGATTGATGATTAAATCTCCCTGTGGTACACTACATGTAGTTCCATCCTTTTTCATTATCCATCATGTAAATCCTGGTCCCTGGGCAAAACCAGCTCCACGGATAGATGTGTCTGCTCCCCAGGGAGAGGTAACCCAGACAGTTTCCCCTAACAAACCGCTGACTTGCACTACTGTGATCTTATCTCCACACATCTACACTGTGTAGGGATTCAGATTGGGCTGGACCAGCTCTGCTGGTGGAATCTCAGGATTAACTAACAAGGTTGCTTTTGCTAGATGCTGCTCTCAATTTTTGAAAGTTCCTCTACCCAGTGCTTTCAAGTTAGTTTTCAACAACCCATTGTACCATTCTATTTTCCTGCAGCTGGTGCACAATAGGAAATATGATATACCCACTCAATGCTATGTTTCCTAGCCCAATTATTGATAAGTCTGTTCTTAAAATGAGTCCCATTATCGGATTCAATTCTCTCAGGGGTACCATGCCTCCACAGGACTTGCTTCTCAAGGCCCAGGATGGTGTTACGGGCCGTAGCATGAGGCACAGGATAAGTCTTCCACTATCTTGTGGTGGCTTCTACCATTATGAGCACATAATTCTTGCCTTGGTGTGTTTGAGGAAGTATGATGTAATCAACCTGCCAGGCCTCCTGGTACATATATTTGGACCACTGTCCACCGTACCATAGGGGTTTCATTTGCTTGGCCTGTTTGATGCAAGCGCAGGTTTCACAGTCATGGATAACTTGGGAAATGCTGTCCACAGTTAAATCCACCCCTCAATCTCGTGCCCACTTATAAGTGACATCTCTGCCCTGGTGACCTGAGGCATTGTGGGCCCATCGAGCTAGAGACAACTCGTCCTTGTCTTTGCAGTCTAAGTCTATTTTGGACACCTCTATCATTGCAGCCTGATCCATCTGTCCATTGTTTTGTTGCTCCTCATTAGCCGGATTCTTGGGAACATGGGCATCGACATGACAACTCTGCAGGAAGAATGGTGATTCCTGTGTTTGCCCAGCAACTTATGGAATGAATAGTGACCAAAAAGTAAGTGTTTTGAGGATGCAACATTATTTTACAAATCCTGCCCATTAAATGAAATTACACAGTGTGGGAGCTCAACAGACTATGTGACAGGCCAGTGTGGTTCCAGCAATAGCCAAAGTTTATTGTGAGATACATAGCTTTTATACATTTATTTTCGCACTTTACAAGCTCTCGTACTTATTCTGATTGGTTAATCTTACCAAGACCTCCGACCTTTGTTCAAGCCAGCTTTTGTTTCTCTTGTCTGCTCAGCATCCTACTTCCATCTCCTGCATATCTTCTCAGCATTCTGCTTCCACTAATCCTGCATATCCTTTCAACATCCTGCTTCCATTGATCTTCTCAGCATTCTTGCATACCCCAAGTGCTTTTCGCTACCCCAAAATTGTTCAGTTAACTGCAGCTAGTGCAGAGCTGCATATAACCTTGGTTTGAGGGTCCATTCTCTTCTAAGTACATCCCTACAAAGTAGTAGGGGAGGACCATACTAATAAAACACTAAGCAACTATTCCAGTTGCTATATCTTACTGTTGATATGCCTGTATGTTTCTGGAAATGGGCAGAAAATCTTGACTATTATAAATCTTTATTTTACCTGGACATTCTTATTGTATCTAGTATATCCCTTAGGTTACAGCAATAGAAGGTCAGTGTCATTAGAGGAACAAAATGTTTGTGGTAAATGTGAACTCTTCTGCTTTTCCATTTCTGAGTAGAAATTCCTGTCTTCCATTTTCCAGAAGAAAAGTGCATATAGGATTATTTACCAAACAATATATTTGTAAACTAATTTTTTTATCAGGGTGTGCAATACAAATACTTCTGTAAAATAAATAAAACTATAGAGTTCCTATTACAGAAACAAGCTTTGTGATACAAGCAAAGGTCTGGAATATGGACTAGCAATGAGGAAAATGTGGATTTGTCACTCTTTTACCTCAAAAATGTTAGAAAAATATGAACAGTAACATTTGAGATAGCCTTAGTCTTTTAACAAAAATATTGAAATGATGACTTAGAAATAGATTAATGTTTCCAGGGACTTATGAAGTTCATTTTCCCAGAAGTTCTGAAGTAAATTGTGCAATTCAAGTATTACAGTAAGCCATTTATTCTAAACACAACAGGGAAAAGAGTATCTATCACTTGGATATTTTTAAACTGTCTTCCATAATATGTTCATGATAAATGAACTATTGTGAGGCCAAGCTGTAATGGGGGAAGAGCATTACAAGTGAAAGCACTATTGTCCTTGTAATACCTTTAATCTCAAACTGCAGATGTACAGATAGTCTTTCTTCCTTGGGAAGAAAATTTTCTTTTTCTCTAGGTTCAATTAATTTGCTTTGAATAGTACAAATACACTCATTTTTTTTCATGAGCTTTTCTTCAAAGCACTTATCAAAGTGATGAGGCATTGACCTTCTGTTCCTTTAACATTTCATTATATTGAGTCACCACCTAAGTAATTCTGAGCTTTGTCTTAATTCTCAGTTATAGCTATATTTGGCAAAAACCCGATGTTATCAAAGATAATTGGTTATATCAATAAATAGCATCTTAAAACTTAAAAAGTATTTATGAGCCACCATGGTTAGTGGAAATGTAACATTTAACACTGATTTTGTATCTGTTATAAATTTTAACAAGTGGGTTTGAAGCTTGAGTAGTCAAAGTGCAAACAGAAAATATGCACCTTGAGCCCCTATTTAACAGATAAAGAAAGGTACTTCAGTCAGTGAAACAAAAAACACTTCAGCATGAAGACAATCATATTTCATTTTTAATGAGTATGGGATCACTGCAGAAAACATTACTTCATCATTAAAATCTTCCAACTCATTAGATGTACAAATTTGAAAGAAGCCAAAAAGTCTTACTGTACATTACATCCAAACCTGCACCTACTCTTCAAAAAATCATATATTTCAAGATTGCAATAATTCATTGAGAAACATATAAGAATTCCATTACATTTCAGAAGAAATGATACATGCTTTTATTAAGCTGAGAAACTCATGAGTGTTGCCCAAATTATATATCAGTGTACTTCATGATATGGAAGACAGTTGTACATATGCTGAAGTTAAAATATTTGAGGAATTCATCTCAGCCTTTGAACACAAGAGTATTTTTTCAAAATAAAAATAAAATATATGTCACTCAAAGCTATGAAGATTTTCCTCATCATCATCACATACACCCCCTCACGCAAACTAGAACTCTGTTACAGAGGAAAGCATTTTTAATTTCCCTGACTTTAGAGTAAATCATACTAGACCATATTATCTGTGTATGAACTAATAACATAGAAAGCATAGTGTCTCCAAAAAAATTTTAAAACAAAAAAATCAGTGTAAATATTAGAGGCAACTAATTTCAATAGTATAAATATCCAGAAATATACAGTAGTGGTTCAAATATGATTGCTGCACATATTCATGCATAGTTTTCTAATTATATGTGCAAACATTTGCTCAAGAACTACTTCAGTCAATAGGGAAGTAAGTGAAAATTATTCCAAACATTTTAAAATAACACATTTACAGTGAATCCCCTCTGTATTGCGACCTCTCCTTTATGACCCCGCCCATTTGCGAAGCAATTCTTTTGCAATCCGGCTTTCAGAATTTGCAATATTTCATAGCCAGCACATGAGCTGTGCTTCTGCTTTGCCAAGGGGCGATGCCAGCTCTCCCTGTGAGGCGGGACAGGCCTGCTCCGTGACCGGCCCCCCGGGGAGGGCACGCAGGGAGGGTTTGGGGTTTCTCCGGCACAGCCTCGAGTTTACAGTCCTGCCACACCGTGCCCAGCCCCTGAGCCGGTCCTGTGTGTCTCCGTGCTCAGCCCCTACAGTGGAAGGGTCACACTGCACTATGTCCCAGGTGGCCACTGAGACCCAGAGCAGCACCGCCACAAGATATGCTATGTATTTTTATGTACAGTGTATATATGCACGTATAATTTATAGAATTTTAAAAAATGTTGTGGAAGCTTTATATGTGCTGACTTTATCAACGGCTTAACAAAATTCAAACTGCCTTTAGGGGTTCTGGACTGGGGACAGCAGGGAGGACCTGGGGAGCTGTGGGATGGGGATGGCCACTGTGGAAGGCAGAGCAGGTGCCTCAGTGTCGCTTGTCCGCCCGTGTGTATGAGCTGCAAGCGGGCAGTGCTTGTGTGCGTTACTGTGTTACTGTTTCCATGGCTCAGGCAGGGAAGGCAATGTGGTCTCTGCCCGGGGTCTGCCAGCCGGTGCACCCATGTGATGACATAGCTGCAGCGAAACTGCCACACAAAAGTGAGGCAAGCGCTGTGTGCTGGGATGGGCCAGCGGTGGGATGTTCCCACACCGCTGCCATTGCGCCAGGAGGAGGTTTCTGTTCCCTCGCCCTCTGGGACCGTAGTGGCGGGGCTGCCTTGCTGCCTCTCCCAGCACCGGTAGATGTTAAAGGGAAAGAAACTTAAATACTGAAGCCCCGCCCCAACCTAAGCACACGGGGTGTCTCTATGTAGCAAAGCTAAGATTTTTCCAGGCTCCAAGAATGTTGACCAGAGCTTAGGGACACCCCTTCCCCACTGCAGAGGCAGGGCGAGGGCGCGTAGGCAGGGCGAGTGCGCGCAGGCCGGCGCGAACACTGGGGCCAGGCTGGGTTGGAAGGGGGAGCAGCGGCATGGAGTTTGTGCTGGGAGCACACATGGTCACAGCAGCAGCTCAGAAATGGTTCCCTTTGCTTGCTTTTGCTGAGAGAGACAAGGGGAAGGATCAGAGAATTGTCCACAGCACTGTGGTGTTCTGGCGGGTGGAGCAATGCACGTGTCCTGCATGCATATTAATGACCTGCATCTCTTTGTGAGTTTAGTGTTTTGCAACAGCCTTGGCCTGCCCCTTTCCTAGCGATGGAGGGGGTATAGCTGTATTTCCTGAAAACTACATCAAACTGTTTAAATACAATGACAATTTCCTCCACTAAGAAGTTAATTATAAACAGTTAATGCCCGGTACATTGCAACCTCTCCATTATGACCCCGCCCATTTGTGAAGAAAATTTCTCGCGGTTTTGATTCAGCCGTATGTGAGGTGCCCAGCCCGATGCATGCACTTTATTGGAAATGAATGACAATAGCCTTTTAAAAATAAGAAAGAAATTAAAAATAGCATGTTATGTGCCTCCTTCTCAAAATATTTAGCAAATGTTAAAAGAAGCAACTTGCTGACTCAACAAGTAAAGTTTATTTTCCCTTCAGCAAGAGAAAGTACTCATTATTAAGAAAAAAATAGTTTCAAGGGCTTATTTTTTTTAAGAGTTCAGTGTGTTTTACAAAAATTTAGTTCACTGGTACTGAAATAATATGCTAGCAATATGTTATCAATGTCACAATGGTCATTTTAAACCAAATTAAACTCTCAATTTAAGTGAGTCAAAATCATTATCTAACAATGCTTCTAAAGGTGTATATTATGAAGTAAAATTAAATACAATCTTATGGATCTCAAGAAGACAAGAGTCACACGGATAACACTTTCAGTTTTGGTACTCTTTTTGCTTTTATTTGATGTTATGCAACATTAGAATTTGAAATTCAGAATGTAAAATGTATTTCACCTGCAAGTTACCTTCACCAACCTAGAATTTTAATTCTGTATTAGATGATATTTGAAGGTATTCCCTTACAGAAACTAATCAAATGGGTATATTTTCTATGATTTTATTATCACAAACTTGAAGACTGCTCTCTGAAAACACAGTCAAAGCTGAGCAGCCACTCTCTTAAATACTAACTCTCTATAAGCCTTAAAAATCTGATGAGATATTCTTTGTAAACAACTTCAATTTCAGATCACTTACATTAATTTTTTCCTTCCTATTTTTACTTAGCTATCTTCAAAGAGAAAATAATATTCAAAATATAAATTTTAGTCCCTGTAGTATATTCATAAAATGCATTAGAGCATAACTGTGAAGAGCATTATTGTGATTTCTACTGTGTAATGAAGTTCACTTATTCAAAGTCCAGGCTCAAGTTTCCAAAAGGTTTTTTGAAGCTTGCAGCTAACACTACAATCTAAGCCACAGAGGAGAAAAAAATTGGATTTCTCTTTAATTTTAATGTCAGCAGCACACGTAGAATACCAACTTCAACACCACAAGTTCAATATTTATTAAGGGCTCCTTAGGATATGCCAGAAGGAGTTACATTTGAATAGGTTAAGGCACTAGGACTTTTAGTATTATTATGCCACATTAATTAAAATTGTTATTAAAAAAACAGAAAAAAAATTAGTTGTGGCACTTTACCAACAGCCTGGACACTAAGGTACAAGTCTGCTGGCCACAAAAGCTTGTGGACTTTCTTTAAAATTAACTAACATAATTTTCAACATATAGAAATGAGCTCTCTTCTAAGGATTTTGTTTTGGATTGGGTTTGTTGGGGGTTTGTTTGTTTGTGAGTTTTAGTTTGGGTTTTTTGGTTGGGTGTCTTGTTATTGTAAGGTTGGTGGGTTTTTTACCTACAGGACTGGGAATCTTCGTTTATTTTTAATAAAGTAAGAATAATAACAGAAAAAAAAAAACCCAGTAACTGTTTTTAGAAAGAAAGCTTATGGTAGAAAATTAACAGAAAAATTTAGAAGTTAAGAATTAATTGTAATTTTTCTCCACATAAGTTTTTTTCTTTTCTAATTAGCTCTTCAGAATGTTAAAACTGAATAGCATTTTTGTCAATGGAACTGAAAACTCACACACTTTAAATCTGTTGCTAAAAATGTAGCCAGTTATCTACACTCCCACCAGTTAGTACGCCTCAATTCCCAAGCTGAAATGCAGTCTACTAACTTTAATATCATAACACACATGAGGTGATCATGACTGATGATCTCGTTAAACTTCCTTGTATGGAAGATGAAAACAACTTAGACACTTTTTTCATATTAGAAATTGGCACTGGTTGATCTTAGACAGAATCATCACTTTTCCATGGATTTACTTGGGCATAACCATGTCTTTTAGCATTTGATACAGTTCTGTGTTTTCAAAGGTTTATGCTGTAACTCTGAAATCTTTTTCACCACTCTTAAGTAGTGTAGGAGTAAACAGTCACCTTGTAGTAACAACATTCATACACTGATAGGCAAACACTATTATGATGTAATTTCAAGCCTAGTCATGGAGAAATGGAGAAAGCAGAAGACAGAAATATATAGTCCAGAACAGTATGTGAACATTAGAGGGAAGTGATTAGGCTGGAAGAATTATGCAGACAATACAATTCATGCAAGCATTTTTTTTAGATCATCCCTCGTTTGTTTTAACATATCTTATGAAGTAGAATTGATGAGTCAACCTTGGCCAGCTGCAAAGCATCTCACTGTTGTGTTGGAAGGGTGGCAAAGTGTTTCCACAACCAATCTTTTGTTTGCTGATGGGAATTCCTGAAGCAAGAAAAACTGATGAGATAAACGGAAACACAATGGTTTCCAAAGTTTTAAGGCATTCTCACCATTTGTTCAGGAAAAAAATAATAGATTTTATCTAATTGTTAGCCTTTGATTTTGCATTTTAATCTAAATTGCATTTTAGACACTTTTAGCACTAGTCAGCTGGGAGATGCCAGAGGAACTGGACTGTTAAATGAGTATGACTACTGAAAATAAGGTACTTTTTCTAGAGCTGATCTATCTGGTTATGGAACTAGAAAGATCCATAAATGACAGAACTTTCAAAGAGTTAAAGTTCTAATACAGACCTAAAGTACTTTCTTTTTCCCTCTCTTGATTAAAAAAGCAAAATGTAGCAGCATATTGAGGAAAAGCCTCAATTTGTTGCAGGGTGGTGGTTGAAATTAGACTTTTAATAACCATGAGTAGGAATCTAAGAAGCCATTTATTTTTTGAAATGTTGAATAATGTTGGTAGAAAAAAGCCTTACTGAAAGAAGGAAATTGAGAGAAGTATGAGATTTTCTTCAAGAAATCAGTAATAATAACTGACTCTAGACCTATTCTGATATTTTTCAAGTAGATGGCTAATGAAACTCACTTAATGAAGGAAATCTGAAAAGAAATATATGAGAATTTATAACAAATGGAAGAACAAAACAACTAAGAAAAAATGTATATATTTGCTTTATTTTGAAGGGGTTGAAGTTTGAAAATTGTTTTCTTCTATAATAGTAAATAGTCAATCCATAAATGGAAATTGTGATATTAAGCAATATTCAGCTTATAATACTATCTGAGGCTGCCTTATGCTACTGCATCTTTCATAAAGAGATATCACTGTTTGGCTATTTTACCGACAGGTAATGGCAATGTTTTCCTAAAACATCTGCCTGTGAAAGATTGGAAAACTACATCCTGTGATATAGTTACCTCCTCCAAAATTCAAATGAGATCTGTATCCTGAGAGGTATGCAAGTTTTTAGATAAAAAAGTTATTCTAAGTCTGTAATTTATCTCCCACACAAATAAGTAGAATTTAACCACTACAAGCTAAGTGTCTAATTCTCACCTTCTTCCATCTTCTACTTTTTTTTATTTTAGGCTATGAGGAAATTCAGTTACTTGAGTTGAGTTTAGCCTATGGTCAGTGCACACAGGAGATTTTCCAAGCTGTGTCAAAGGATTAATACCTTTTGTGACTATTGAAATCTTGCTTTTTGAATTAAAGGAAATAAAGAGATAAGATACAGAGAGCGAATTGTGTTTCTTTCATCAAGCCAAATAAAAAAATTACATTTTAAAGGTTTATAGGATGCAGGAACAAACAGTGGATGATTGAAAAGAGGAATTCTGATTTGATTTGATCTAAGAAAGCTGCCTCAGGGTATCTTGCAACGGATTGATGGGAAAGACAGCCTCTCCCCAGCCCTTGTGATGACTCATCAAAATCTCCTCTGGCTTTGAGTGCAAGAAAGTACAAGGAAGTGAGGAAGAACTGAGATGTCACTAAGAAACTAATAAGAAACTAATTTTGCAGCATAAGTAATTTCTTTCTTCATCAACAAAATTTTTAAAAGACTCATGGACATATCCACAATTTAATGATCTTTCCCTCTTCTATGTTTTGCTGTTTTCTGCAACATAGAATCGGAGAATTCATTTAGACTGAAAAACACCTTGATCCTAGGAGTCCACAGATCTGTGGATCTGACTTGTCTGCCCAGTCCTCTAGTCTGTCAAGGTCCCTCTGAAGGACCCTCCCACCCTCTCGTCATTCAACATTTGCCCTCAGCTTGGTATCATCTGCAAACTTGCTGATGATGGACTCAATTCCCTCGTCCATGTCATCACTAAAGATGTTGAACAGTGCCAGGCCTAACACTGACCCTTGTGGGACTCCACTAGTGACTGGCTGCCAGATGGATGTGGTACCATTCACCAACATGCTCTGAGCTCATCCATCCAAACAATTCCTAACCCAGCATAAAATGCTTCTATCCAGGCCATACTCTAAGAGTTCCCTTTGAGGAAAGAAATTATTCTATCGGATTTGTTGGGGGAAGGATAAATAATGCCAGAATCTTACTATAAACCACAACAAGGTATCATTCTGTCTAGACAAAATATTCCATCAAAGTACCAACTCTACCTTAGACTAGTGTCAAATTAGAATGTTGAAACTGTATTTTACAATATAAGTACTGGGGTACAAGCATTTCAGAAAGAGATGCAAACCTTTCTCCCCTTTGGAAGTTTCCTAGTGAGAATCTCAGAGCTGGGTTCCTTAGTGCTCATATCCCAGAGATCATGTATTTATTCCTTTTTTTTTTCAGTGACAGTCAGCTATTTAATAGTTTCAGCATTGCCCCAAACCAGTTTGCAGAAGAATGGTGTAACTTAGAAAGTTATAATAGACAAAATAAGATGTGAAGAAGAGAGTTAGTATTAAGTTATTTGATATTTCCTTATATTTCACGTTACAAAAGAAAGTAAAACATAATTGAAATTGTTTATTTGTTTCTACAGACTAGATTCTTTATTTCCCTTATGGGTGAAGGGCAATAAGAAAAGAAAGCTACTGACCTTCTGCAGTCATTAACACACTACAAGACTTTGTGTACATAACAGGACGAAAAGGAACCTCCAGTATTATTCTAAATGTCATAGGCCTTATAATCTGAACTAAATAACTTAAGGCTGCATTGTTCACCACTGAGTTACAAAATAAGCCCTTGAGAGTTTCAGGCATGTGATTCTGTTGCTAAAAATCTGAAACAGAAGACATACTATTATGCCTCGTAAATAATAATGCATAAAGGGCCAAAATTTAAGCTAAATTTCTGCATTAAATAGCTTCTTATAATGGAGTTATTCCTACTATGAAAGATAAAAATGATTGCATATAAATAATGTTATATGTTTAGTAATTTTTATTAATTTTTGACATATCCATTCTGGAAGAATAAATATATAATTTTCTCATCTTTAGCAACATTTATAAGTGTTATAAATTAATAACTCACAAAGTGTCATACATAGTAAATCATACATTCAAGGATCTTGACTTACAGCTGGACTTTGTGGCTCTACACATTGTCAGTTACAATAATCCTCAGTAAAGTTTCATATTTAATTATGAACCCTCTTGTATGCATATGATTCAATAATTCATGCAAACTACCAGGCTGTTTGTTGTGATAAAATTTTTATCTGTGCACACTGAGAACATGAGAACTAGTATTAGGGCTCACTTTATTCTTTCCCAATAGTTCATGACATTTACATTGGTTGCCTGTGATGATTAATATGCCAATCCAACAGTCATTTTCAACCATCCTTTTGGATGATTGACACACTGTCTGTGAAAATCATTTACCACAAATTGAAGTCAGCAATATCCCAGTGCTTTGCTGGATGGTATTGAATTTGTGATGAAGTCCAATTTATTGGTCAGCTGCTCACAGATACTCTTTGTTTGTTACTTACTAGATGACAGCCTTAGGATCCAACATCAAAACAGGGATAATTTGGGTACTGATGCTCAATAAATGTTCTTTATCATACGAACACAGGAGGAATACATTAAAGGCTAAGAAAAAAAAAGAAGACTAATTGATTTATTCCATCTGGCTTCTATTTTAATTGAAAATAATTTCCATTTCAAAAACTTTGAATAGAATCAGGCTCTCCTCCATAACAGAAAAAAAAATCTTTTTATATTGTTTTACGATTAATTCTGTGTTTTGAAAGACTAATCACATACAAATATATTTGTTTCTTAATATCCTCATTCTAGAAAAACTAATAGGTACCTGGAATGTGAATAGCTGGAGGCTAGTAAAAGTAATCAAATAAATCAAAATTGCACATGCATGGGTATGTGTTCTATCTGCAGGACTGGCATCTGCGTAGGAAGAAAATACACAAAAGAATACAAGGGTATGAAAAAATATGTTCATGAAGTATACCTACACATTCAATAGTGGTATAATACAAGCAATATGCTAAGTAGTAGTCCACCAAATGGTTTGAGAGAGACTGAGATTAAAGCCATTAAAATAACCTTCAATTTAATTGAAGGTTAGTATTAATTTTTCTGAACAAAACAGACTGGTTTTTTTTTCAATCTTGAGAACTTCCTAACATTAGTGGAGAAAAAATATGAATTTGTGAGAAAAAACTATTATAATATGGTACAGTTACAATAAGTCTGAAGATGTGAACTGTAGCTTGCTAATATTTCCATGATGTTAACAACTGATTATTTAATTCAAAATATACAGCATTAAGGAAATTACAAATATTCCATTGAGATCTGCTAGAACTTAATGAAACTTATTCAAGAAAGACTAGAAGGTCATTATCATGAATTATCTTTAAAATAGAAAATTGCCATTGCGTAGTAGAAGAAGTCTCTATAAGTGAACTAGGGATTTTTTGTTGTTTTCGTTTGGGTTTTTGTGTCTTTGGGATTTTTTGTGAGGGGTTTTTTGGTTGGTTAGTGAGTTGGTTGGGGGGTTTTTTGTTATGTTCTTAAGTTGTTGTGGGGTGTTTCTGTGTGCATATTACAGTCATACCTCCAAATTTGTGAAGAATGGTTCTCCCGGGGATCTCACAAACTGTCTAATTTGCAATCAGTTGTGGGTCTCTAATATGCACCCAGGCCACACCCATAGCATCACCCCCCGCCAATCTGGCACAATGGGTACTGTTTTCTGCTCCTCCTCATGGGTTCTCACAGCACAGGGAAGCAAAGGGAACCATTTCTGAGCCCTCTCTGCCTGGGGTATCCCCAGGCTTCTCTTTGATCACACTGCCACTTCCACAGCCACCACTGGCCTGCTGCCACTGTGCATGCTTGCACTGCCTCCGTGGTGGAGAAGCTCCAGGGCCGCTGCGGGGAGGGGGTGTCCCTGGGCTCCAGTCAGTGGTCTTGGAGCCTGGGAAAGCCTAGCTTTGAAACACTGTGACACCCAGGGCCTCTTATGGTGGGGAGTGGTGGTGGTGTGTGTACAACTACCTGAGGGGAGGTTGCCACCAGGTGGGTGTGGATCACAGTATCACAGTATCATAGTATAGATAAGGCTGGAAAGGACCTTGAAGATCATCTAGTCCAACATGTAATCCAACTAACCTATCATCTACGTCTAGATCATATCACTCAGCACCTTGTCCAGCCTCCCCTTGAACACGTTCAGGGTTGGCAACTCAACCAACTCTGTGAGCAACCCATTCCACATCCTAATCACTCTTTCAGTAAAAAAACTTTTCCTAATATGTTTATGATTTTTAGAAGCTTTTGGACTTGATTTCTGTCAAGCAGAAAAAAAAATACTAGTCACAGAAGAAGTAAGAAAGGTGTTTTAGTGTGCAGAACAGGAAGAGCTGATTATCACCTAATAAACATTAACAACTGCTCTGCAGAAAGATGGAGAAAAATGCACAGAGCATAAATAGAATAGCAACTGCGGGAACTGACCAGGGAGGTGG
>WEKX01020600.1:0-41724 GCA_013390025.1 Pitta sordida | reverse complement strand
AGTTGTCATTGTTCCATTGTTTTTGATACTGTTCTTATGGTTGTTCAGTCATATATATATATATATGTGTTATATTAATTTTTTCCTTTCTCCCAGTAAAGTTCTTATTTCTCTCCATATATATTATTTAAGTATTTCTACATTCAATTCATACTGTGTCTTAATTGACACATGGACATAGTCCGTATCCCATTCAACAAATTCTTTATTGTCTCTTGCAATTAGTTTGCATCAAAGATACATCATCTATGTAAGATCAAATTATTTCAAACAAATCACTCTTGGGAGATGCTGAAGATAGGTGGATCAGATAACAGTATTATGGAGGATCAGCATAAGCCAATTCATGTTACCAAAAGTGCAAAAGTAAAATTAATTGGGGGAAGGTAAAGATAAAAGAAAGTTTTGCACTTAGAAAACTTTTTCTGAATAGATATGAAATGCATGAACAGCTGTATTTGGTATTCATGTAAATAATTTGACTCAATGCTACAGAAATCACATTGTCAATGAAATCATATGAAAAAGATTATCTCTGAGAATTAAACTAATAATTAATTTAATTTCTGATGATCTAAAAAATGTGAGAGATTTTTGTCATGCTTGGGGAAAATATATTTTTATATATACAAAAACTATCATTGACTGCAAGAGAATATATATCATCTAATAGATGGCAGTTTTTACTAAAACACTTACTAATGAGACCACTGGGTTTGGATTCCTACCCAGTAGCATAATTGCACCTGACAAAACCCCTAAATATTCTTTCAGCAAAGGAGTCAAAATAATTTTCTTTCAGTCTGCCTTTAGCAGGCTTCACTCCCAATGGCATAGGACAAAAAAAAAGGAACTCACTAAGAGTATAAAGACGTTTTGAAAAAGTTAAGTTTATTCAAGTTAATAAACTGAAAACATTCAACCATAAAGTTCACTTAACAAAGATATTTTTGATGTACTAACAAATGCATCACAGGAAAAAAGTTTTCTCAGACTACTTTGAAACATGCCTGGATGCAGGTCAGGCAGGACCTACCTCTCCTAAATCTGTGTTGACTAGATCTAATGTCATAGTTATTTAGCAGGTCCTGCATAATTGCCCTCAGAATTATTTGTTCCATGACTTTAGGTGGGACTGAGGTCACACTGACCGGTCTATAATTACCTGGATCATCTTTCCAGCCCTTCTTGTGGGTGGCTGTCATATTAGCCAATTTCCAGTCTTCTGGTACATCACCAGTAAGCCAGGACTGTTGGTAAATTATGGAGAGTGGTTTTGCGAGTTCATCTGCCAGCTCTTTCATCACTCTAGGGTGGATCCCGTCTGGTCCCATGGACTTCTGATGATTCAAGCACTTCAGCAAGTGGTTATACTGAACCACTACCCCATCCACCAGTTTAGAAGTCCAGTTGTCCTGTAGGCTATCTGTCTTGCTGTTAAAAACAGAGGCAAAGAAGGCATTAAGTATCTCTGCCTGTTCCTCATCTCTGGTTACTATATTCCCCTCTGCATCCAATAAGGATTGGAGGTTGTTGCAACCTTTCTTTTCATTGTTGATGTATTTATAAAAACATTTCTTGTCCTTTACAGAAACGGCTAGTTTGAGTTCCATCTGGGCTTTTGCCTCTCTAATTTTCCTCCTACACGACTTAAAAACATCCTTAAACACCCTATGACTTAGCTCGCCTTTTGTCCAAAGGCTGTTGTCATGGTCCACTCAGCTGGGCTCGACATGTGATGGTTCATTTGCTGAATCTCTTACAGCCATACATCCTCTTTTTTTCTCCTAGTTCTTTCAGGAGCTCCTTGCTCATCCAGGCTGGTTTTCTACCCCTCTAACTTGTCTTTTGGCTCCTTAGGACTGCTTATTTAAAGAGGTCCACCTCTTCCTCCTGATCAGACGGTCTGTAACATACTCCTACCAGGATATCAGTTTTATTGGTTGTCCCTCTGATCTTAATCTATAGGCTTTCAACCTTATCATCCTTAATGTCAAACTCCATGGTACCGAGAGTTGCTTTAACATATAGGTCCACTCACCGACCTCTTCACTCTCTCCTATCTTTTCTGTAAAGTGTGTAGCCTGCCAATGCATCACTTCAGCCATGCGAGTCATGCCACCGTGTTTCCGTGATGGCAACTATATCACATCGCTCCTGGTACACCAAAACTTTCAGCTCTTACTGTTTATTACCCAAGATGCGTGCACAAGTATACATGAACCTCAGCTGGGATGCTGATATAATTTTTGATAATTTTTACTATTTTCAGTGTCCTCCCAAGAGCCTGTTGCATCCTCTTCCCCCTTCAAAAATAGTTTTAAGCCCTTTCAATGAGGGCTTTACTGGGCATTCCTGAGAAGAATATAAAGCCACTGGATTTACAGAAGAAGAATAATAAAAGTAGCTGTATTCAAGATATTTAACTCATTGCAAGCAAAATGTAACAAAAAAAAAAGTTCAATAGGATGAGTTTTAATAAGTCTAAATGTCAGGTTCCTGCACATTTGTTCACAACCCCATGCAAGCNAATGTCAGGTTCTGCACATTTGTTCACAACCCCATGCAGAGCTATAGGCTGAGGATGGAGTGCTTAGAAAGTGAGCAGGTTGAAAGGGACTTGGGGATATTAGTGGACAGCAAACTCAACATGAGCCAGCAGTGTGCCCAGGAAGCTAAGAGGGCCAATGGCATCCTGGCCTGCATCAAGAATGGTGTGGCCAGCAGGGTAAAGGAAGTTATGGACCTGGGTCTGCTTAGTCCGCAAAAGACTGGAAAAGGGGTGATCTTATCGCTGTCTATAACTACCTAAAAGGGGGTTGTAGACAGGCAGAGGTCGGTCTTTTCTCTCTGGCCATTGGAGATAGAACAAGAGGTCATGGTTTTAAGCTCCAACAAGGGAGGTTTAGACTTGACATTAGGAAAAAGGTTTTCACTGAAAGAGTGATTTGGCATTGGAGTGTCTTGCCCACGGAGGTGGTTGAATGGCCATTCCTGGTGGTGTTTAAGGGTAGACTGGATGAGGTGTTGAGGGCCATGATATAAATGTTATAGCTGTTAGGTTTTAGTTGGATTATAGGTTGGACTTGATGATTTTTATGGTCTTTTCCAACCTTATCAACACTGTGATACTGTGATAACTGTGAAAGCTGTGACATGGATTTGGGATAAATTTTTGGTTCTCGGGATACCTGTTTTCTGTTGGAAAATCCTTTTAATTTCTTTGGTTTTCTGGGTGTGGAGAGGCAGGCCGGGGATGCCTCTGCCCCTGGGCTGTGGCTCAGGGCTGGTTGCTGACACTCGTCGCTGGCTGTGGAGCTTGGTTGGGCCCCTCCAGCGCTTCTTGACTGCTGCCCTGTGCCCTCCGGCCCCACACATGCTCTCCATTTTGTGGAGTAAGCAGCATGAGCAGTGGCAGAGCTCATAGAGGCCCCCTCAAGCGCCGCCTCGCTGCTGCCCTGTGGTGCTGGCAGAGGTAGAAAGAGTGGTAGCCCCGGGGGTAGATCTGAGACCCTGCAGGCCAGCGGTGGTGCAGCATCACTTTTTGTGTGCGTGGTAGCTCTTTCACTCCCAGCACTTGTCTCTGCACTTCTGACAACAATGTGGCTGGGGTTGGACTGCAGATCGCATGACCACATGTTGCTGGCAAACCTTTCTGTTTCTGGCCGTAAAGTCATTGCACGCTCCTTCTTTGATTGTGACCACAACAACACTGCTAGGTTGCTGATTGGTGAAAAGGGAAGAGTGGAAGCAGAGCTGGGGGGACAGGGTTTTTTAAAATCACCATATGGTCGCTGGAGCTCTCCTCCCTTCCTGACAGTGAAAGCCGATACAGAGACTTCCTGCATCCACTCCTTGCAAGCAGACACAGCAGCCACATGGCAGTTTCCAGCAGCATTTTGGCACCCATCTATCTCCTCCACATCGCATTCATCCTTCCACATCCCCAGCAGAAAAGGGCAGTCATGAAACAATTTCCTTTGTTTCCCCTTAGTAGTTTTGTTTTGTTCCTCTCTGTCATGTGTTAACACATATATACCTGGTTTTCTCTTTGAACTTTTTCTATTTTCTCCCAGGGTGGGGGTGTCATGGCCTGGCGCAGTGCTCCCCGTGCCCCAGTCCCCACTCACGGCCACCAGAGTGCTGCGAGGCACGGGAGTGCATGGGCAGGAGGCCGGTGCCTGCAGCATGGAGTGGAATGGCACAGCAGACAGGTCCCAGCTTGCCACAACAGCACAGTGTACAGCGGCAGTGGCACGCCTGCCTGGTTCCCCACTTGAGCCAGCAGCAGCCACGTGGGGGGCTGGAGGCGGCCATGATGATGACATGGACCACCGGTACTTCCAGAGTTATTGGAAAGCAGACAAAATTGACGGCTCAGAGTGCTACTCCATTGGACAGAGACAACACTACTGGGGGAGGGACTGGGAAAGCTTTTAAAAGCTACGGCATGAGAGACTATTGCTCTCTCTTGTCCTCGTTTTCTCCACTGAGAATCATCTGCCGCCCAGCTCCTGCATTTTCACTGCCACTGCCGCTTTCTCCCAGCTGAATCTATGGAACATCAACATCATCTGTTACCTGTCCGTCCCTGACAACAGTTGGCGGACATTGCTACTGTTTTTATCCATATTTTGCTATTGTTGGGATTTTCTTTTGGGTATTAGTGTTTTGGTGAGGGTTGGGGTCTGAGGGCTTCCGTCGCGTAGGGGGTGGGGCCCGTCATGTGTTGGGAGGGGGGAGTTCTAATTTTATTTTCCCTGCTGCTGATATTACTTGCACGCAAATTATTTTCCATTTATACTCCCTGTTCCTTTTTTTTTTGTATATAAATCCTCTTACATCTCTAACGATCTCTCATCCAAAGAGTGATAAGTAACCCTTTACTGGTCTTAAACCAAGACACCTTCCTTTTATTACTTTTTTCCTTTCTCCTTTCCCCTCTCTCTCTTTCTTCCCAGTTGAGAGGGGGTGAGAAATATTTACATATATATATAAATAAATAAATAAATTAAAGTTTACTTTTTTTTCCCTCATTCCATCCTGCCTAGGATTTTGTTTCATATAATTTAAAAATAAACCATAACTCTCTTCGATAAAATGAAGACAAGCTGTCCTTCATACTTATCCTTCAGTTTCTGTGTTGAAAGGAGTGATTGCTGTGGTTTCCCAGATTTTTATGGCTACAAAGAATTAAAATCCTTATGGTATGCTTAACTATATAGACTTACTAATTTTAATTTCAAAGGTATGAGGTAATAAAATGAAAAAATTTCCTTTTTTTTTTATAAAACCTTGCCTGAAATATTTGCTGCAGGAATTTTACAACATTGTCAATGTTTGCTTTTGTTTGTCCACTAAACTCAATATCCGAATTGAGTTTGAAGAACACTGAACCTCTTTTGAGCACTCCTGAAAGCTTACTCTAACTTCTTAAATATTTAACACAATCTACGGTGCTATAGTTTGTACTAAGAGAAGCTTGACTCAACTTTTAAGAATTTCAGGCTTCAAAGGACATCTGAAAAATTAACACTGAAACATTTACCAAGATTTCTTTTTTCTTCAGCTTCACGTTCACCTCATAATTGATGATACTTTTTGGGTTCCACACACTTATATACAGTAATCCCTCGCTACTTCATGGTTCACCTATCGTGGCTTCAGTACATATTGGGTTTTTTCCACGAAGATGCTGTAGTCTTCCCTCAATCCTTTGTGGAATTTTACTGTCTGTGCATGCACAGAATCCCTCTGCCATGCCGAGGGGAGGGACTCGCACTCCCCGTGGGGTGGAGGGTAGGTGCCTCTCACTGACTTGGGGACTGCCCAGAGCTCACTCCCTTAGGAATGTTGAAGAGGTTACATGTCAGGGAATGTTTATAACATGGTGTCAGTGGTTTATTCTAGCTTCTTGTGTCAGGGCCACGCTAGGATCTTATCAGCCAAGGGTGCAGGTGATGGATAGGGACACTCCCTGCTGGCCAAAGCACCACAGTGGCTGGAAAATCCCTCCACTGCCTGCCACAGCACTGCAGCAGCTGGAGAAACCATCTGCCTTGGAATATGAAAACTGATAACCAGGTTTATGACTTTTTTCCTTTAATTTTCTTTAAATAATGAAATTTAGAACACAGCGCTTGTTTTTTTCCTTTTTGTTTTTCTTTTTTGTACATGGGCAGATCATGATATGGCTAGAGGTAATGGATTTAAAATGAGAGAAAAAACAGATTTAGATTAGATCTTTGAAAGAATGTCTTCATGATGAGAATAGTGAGGCACTGTTTCCCAGATGTTTCCCAGAGAAGCTGTGGATGCCACATGCTTGGAAGTGTTCAAGGCCAGGTTGAATTTGGCTCTGAACTGCCTGGTCTAGTGGAATGTTTCCCTTGCTATGGCACAGGGATTGGAACTAGGTGATCTTTAAGACCTTTTCCAAACAACAACAACAACAAATAATAATAATAACTACAAAAACAACAGTAAAAATAATAATTCATTAGTATATTATTATGAATATATTATATATAATTATTCTCTCTTACCATATTATATATTATATATAATGATATACTATTAATATATTGTATTGAATATAATAGATAGATATGTTATATATAATACATTATTGTTATTATTAGTATTATTATTTGAAGTCAAAATAAAGATTTCAATAGACATAGGATGAGCCTCAAACAGGACAATGTTTAAAGGATTAGTATACCTAGTTCAATGTCAAGAAAGTAAATACATGCAAAACTGTACAAAATTAATGCTAGGGATTCGGTCTCTGCACGGGTGTTAGATGGTGAGTTGGACTAGATGATCCTTGTGGGTCCCTTCCAACTCATAATAATCTGTGATTTTGTGATATGAAAGACAAAAAGTCTTTGGTTATTGTTTGGCTTAGTGTAAACCTTTGAGTTTTTGTGAGGTGTTCTGTCTGATCTTGGGGAACAGGAGTTGCAATCGTCTATCAGTTACAAACAAAAAGCCCAAATAACCAAAACAGATATATTTTGGAAGTATATGAGCTTGAAAAAAATTTAATACATAAGGATATAGAATTAGTAGTCTAAGGTATTGAACAGTTCCTTTGCCACAAATTATCATTATTTTTGGAAGACTCTCGAGGTATTTGAAAATCAAACATTTATTATTGTGAATATCTAGACTTAATCTATTTATTTATTATTTATGCTTTGAAATGCATGTTTCAAAAACAGTGGAACCAAAAGGCATTTGTTTTCATAACGTTTTATTTTTCATGCACCAGAAATGGAAGTCTGTCACTGACAGCACTCAAATACATCATTACATCTACTAATGAGGACAAAGTTGTACAACCTCAGGTTGTACAAGTAACCAGGTTACTTTCTCAATTATTTTCCAAGTTTTAGTACCCATAGTCTTCATGGAAGCAGTGTATCACTTTCATAGGGACAGATACTAGCACATAAGGTGCAATATATGATTTCAAAAAAAGCCTCCCTTTTAGACGTACACACCTCAACATATATCAAAATCCTTATTTCCTTCCACCTTGAAGTTCAGCCACCGTTACGGCAGTATGTGAAATCAGACCTAAGAAGTTATGAAAACTGTGTCAGGACAGGCGAAGTTCTGCCTATGCTGCAGGATTATATGGACATATTACAGTAAAGTTTGCAGTTAATTTCAGTAATTGCAGGCTAATGTTAAAGGAGATGCAAGGTGGAGTTTTAGAAATCTCTCAGAAAATTAAAAACATACCTGAATGCAGTTTCCCCTGCTCTGACTAGCTGACAATCTTTTGCACAAATTAAAATTTAGCATGTGCTTGTATTTACCACATCTCAGTTCTGTGGAACTACTTTTAAGCTTGTCACATCACAAATATTAGAATTACTGAGCTAGTTGATAACTCAGATTATAAATGGAAATGTTTATGTAATGCACTAGGGATTGTTTTACTGCAGGCTTGGTCCTTTTTTACCTATCAGAGTAACTGAAGAACTTGCTCTCTAAGTGCCGAAATGGCTTCAACTTTTCTGTAACTCCAGTCAACATTTTAACCTTGTATGAGCATTTTCTTTAAAACCATCTTAAAAGTACCACAAGGGACGAATGCTGTAGGAGTGAGCTTGAAGCAAAATCCTTCCCTGATCGACATTTCTCACAGATAATTTATGTCAGACTGATTTCCAAAAATCGATTCTGCAATTGCACATATTTATCTAGTTATTTTTTAAGATTCATGTAATAAAATTTTGTATCTCCTCATTTCTTGTCCTGTTTCTATATAAAATTAACTGAAGCCTCCTCTACCAATGTACTTTCATGACTGTTGGTATCCCAAAGGCAGGCTTGTCAATCACAGAATCACTCTCCTGCCATTCTGCAGTTGACCTGATTCAGCACTGAAAAAGAACAAGTGCTTCTATACAATCAAACTGGAAGTGATGGATACCAAAGAGACCTTGATAGACTCACTTAGTACCAGGCAATGGTAGTAAGGCAGGCAAGACAGAGCAAAAGAAAATGCACTGGAGGAAACAATTGCTTTTTTTTTTTTTTCTTTTTTTCTTTTTTTTTTTAACAAGTCTTTGCAGAAAGAAACAATTATAAATATATGAATAAAGTACTATCAATGCATATATGTTGTGCACATTGATTTTGGAATAAAACTAAAACACAGATTTGAGAAACTCTGAATGGCGCATTTGACAAACCTGACGGTACAAATATCCATGATGGTATGATTCCATGAATCTTCTATTTGAATTTAATTTTCAAAAATTCAAAACTTGAAAATGCAACACATGAGTCTCCAGTGATTATAGGCATAATTTTAAATTGAGAAATTTCAAACAATTTCAAATTTTGCATTTTTTCTATTGGTGAAGGCAGCTTATAACACTACTAAATTCTCTCTGTCATGACGTACAACAGCAAACTTTAACACTAAGGTCAAAAACGTTCTTCCTGTTACAGCAAGTTGATTAACTGGTAACCAGTTAACTGGTAGAATTTATTTTTGAGTAATATAATTTTTTAACTAACAGCATATTATATAGTGAATAATGATACATTAAGGACTGCTTTGTATGGTGCAGTATGAGAAAATAATCTGTGATTGTCTTCTCAGAAGATATTAATTTCTAAGGACTGCTCTATTGGACTAGCAAGATTATGTATAGGTTTGGGAATGCTTAAACAAATTTACTACTCCTCAGACTTGGTCTGGTTTTGGTTATGGCCATCTCAATTACTTGAATCTTTGTGATAGATCAAAGTTAAAATCTTTCACAGATATAAATGATGTTAATGCATATCCCAGTTTTAAGTGTTTATGCTTAGTTTCTAATCACGCAAGGCTTCATCTATTGTTAGTGTAAGAGAAAAAAATTCCTTTTGTGGATAATATAAATATTCTACTGAAAAGGTAACTGAGCACTGGAACAGACTGTCCAGAGAGGTTCTGCAGCCTCCATCCTTGGCGATAGTCATAAGCTTTCTGGGCAGTCAAACTACTTCCGGGGGTGCTCTGTAGATGAAAGAAATAGTAAATCTGAAATAAAACAACCATTGGTACAAATAATTTATGTACAATGCCAAAACAAAATTTGGATTTTACAGAAAACTATATGGCTGGATTTTTAGTGTCACCTTTTTTAGAATCAAATTAAAGGTTGATTTTGTATAGCATCTTGACTTTTGCAGAACTGAAGTTTTATGTGATTTGTCACTTAAATGCCCATTGAAAAACAGTTGGAGCCAGAAATTTGATTAGATGTTGTTCAAAACCTCTATAAATATTTAGGAAGATAATTTTTACAGCAATTAATGGATATTAGATCCCTTACAGCTGCTAAGAATGTAAGTTGTTTCAATGCCTGTATGAATTGAAAAAAAAAAAAAAATAGAAGATATTGTGTGATTTTATGTGGCCTTTTAAAAGACTAGAATCTGGAATCAGACAAAATTAAGCTGGTTCCAGATTCAAGTTTATTCCCCTTTCTAAGAAAAAGACTTTGAATGATTATCCCACGAAAGCATGCAGCCTAGAAAGCTGTTTTAAGGCAGTTTAATTACTTATCATCCTACCAGTTTTACTTAAATTTGAAGTATGTTTCACCATTTGACAGAAGGTAATTACATTGAGATACTTATTAACACTTTTATCTTTTAGTCCTTAGACTATTCTCAGAAAGATAGTTCAGGAAAGAAATCTGAATGCATAAATTTTAAAAGAACTCTACTACAGTGAACCCCAGAAGATTTTGGGGTTACAGGTCTCCCCCCTCGCCCGCAAAACTCTGTTTCTCCAAAGCTAGGCAGCTCATGACCATGAAAACAAGCCATGCCTCTCACCCCACACCCCTCAGACGCAGAGCGCTGCGGGGGCGTTCCTGGCAGCCCAGGGCAGCCAGGGCACTGTGTTTGTTTCCTGTGTGCCCATACCAGCTCTGTTGGGGTCCCTCCACCCTCCACCCTGGGAAACACCATGCCCACTGTCTGTGTGTGCCTAGAGCAGTGGGAGGTATTTCCCTGGACCCGGGACCAGGTGCAGGTACCATGTCGAAAAATGTTTAACCTGGGGCATGAAGCGCTTGGCTGGGCTCGGCGCTGTTGTCACCCTCCATGTCCGCTGGTGCATTGGCTGGGATGCATGTCACTAATTTAATTAGACAGTTACAGTATGTCCCCGCTGCATTGCAACCTCTCCATTATGACCATTTGCACCCACTTGCAAGGAAAATTTCTTGCAATTCAGTTTCAGGCATTTACAAGGATTCCCAACCGATGCATGTGCAGTGCCTCTGCTTCACCAAGGGGCAGTGCCAGCTCTCTCTGTGGGTGGTGCGTTGGGAGGGCACACAGTTTCTCCAGCTCACAATGGTGTTTAGAGCCCTGTAGCACCATGTCTCAGTACCTGACCTGGTCCTGTGTGTCTCCTGTGTGCTCCATCGGGACCCAGCGCAGCATCGCCACAAGACATTCCATTCCTTGTTACTCAAAGCCCAGTCAAAGCCCAGGCAGTGCTGCCTCTACCAGGACCAGCGGATGTTTAAGGGAAAGAAACTCCCATACCGACCCCACCCCCTGCCATAAGCGGCATGGGGTGTTGCGGTGTTGCAGTGTTGCAAAGTTAAGGTTTTTCCAGACTCCAAGAACGCTGACCAGAGTTCCGAGACACCCTTTCCCCACAGGGGAGGCAGGGTGAGTATGCACAGGCCGGCACGGGGCTCCCAGGGTTGGCATGGGGCTAGGGCTAGCACAAGCACCGGGGCCCAGGGGGTGCTGTGGGGGGAGCAGCAGTGTGGAGGTTGGGCTGTGAGTGCTCATGGTCACAGCAGCCGCTAAGAAATGGTTCCTTTTGCTCCCCTGTGCTGAGAGAGACCATGGGAAGGAGTGGAAGAGTGTTTGCAGTGCTCTGGAGTGCCAGGGGGTGGAGCAATGGGCGTGGCCTGCATGCATATTAATGACCTGCATGTTTTTGTGAATTTGAGGTTCTGCGAGGCCCCTGGTATGACCCATTCCTTGCAAATGACGGGGTATAACTGTACTATGGAACAAGTCACCTGTGACTCTAGTGAGTGCTCTCTCCTCCATGTCTCCCTTCCTGCAACCGGTTACCAGACTGGGTCTCTCACTTCGCTCCAAGCAAGGGGAATGGCCACATCATTCCACAGTGGCCACAGGGGAGGGCCCCGCTTCCCTCTCCTAAAAAACAACCTTTTGCAGAGGTGGCACCAATTCTCTGAAGAGACGAAACCAGCATCCTCTAGGGGGGCCAGGGTAACAATCTCCAGGGATGCTGAAATGGTTTCTCAGAAGCTGCACCACCTTTCAGTACCTCGTAGCCAGATTTTTAATTGATGCAGATCTGTTTGGCACTTTCCCGCAGCACAAACCGTGGAGCCTGTAGCACCAAAAGTGATGCTTGTACAATTTTGTGGAGTGGGCAGAATTGCAGATTTGAATGAAGGTGCTTGGCTTTGCCTCTCACTCCCACCATGGCGAAGCATGGGGGCAAGTGGCAAAAAAGAAACTGCAGCCACTAAGCCCAAGGGCCACTGAGTTGCCACAGCTCCATTGGGATGCAGATCCTGTGCAACCCAGGCACTGACAACGGCAGGTGGGGGCTGGGGAGGGCAGGGGTGGCAGGCTGTGGTACCTGTGTGTGTACTGTGGCCCCAGGCTTCCATTTACAAGGAAGCTCAGAGGCCGCCTTTGCTTACAAAAGCAACTCCAAAGGCGCGGTGAGGCCCTGAGATGTGCTGGGCTGAGCCAGGCAGTGGGCGCTGGTCTGGAGGGGCCTCTCTGGTCCTGGGCCTGGCAGGAGCTGAGGCACTGCCATGTCCTTGCTCTGCTACCCAGCTCAGTGCCAAACAAGCTCCGACCTCCGCAGCTGTGGGTTGTGGTAGATGTAGCAGCGCCTGGCTGTTATTGACAGGGTCAAAGTTGAGTCAGCACAGCTGCGCCCTTTGGGAAAAAGACTACATTCAGCTTGTCTTGGCTCTCTTGGCACCACTGAACAAGGAAAACTCCTATGAGGTGGGCTTAGTGCCATGGCCCTGGGGTCTGTGCCTTGAGCTGGGACAAAAGCAGACACTGCTGGATCTCCTGGATTGGCAGTCAAGGATGGCAGACCGTGTTCTGGAAGCCCCTGCTGTCTGTGTCTTGAGCTGGGATGAATCCACATGCTGTCGAGGCTCCTGGGTCATGCTTTATTTATTCTTCACTGCTGTGCAGGCATTGCTGTCAGTGTGATCTGTGCCCATGCATGGCATACCCTGGCATTTTGAGGGTGTCGTTTGGGTTCCAATGCTGTGGATACAGCTGAGGAGGCTTGGGAGATGCAGATGTTACTTTTTTCTTACCTTCTAAAAAGTTCCATTAACCAACTCATGCCAGTATGCTTTATTTTTCAAACCTCACTTTATGCTGTACAGCCTGGGACCTTAGTAATCGGTGTTGCCACACACCTCCTGAACTCAGGGAGGGGCTGCGCTGTCCCCACACACCTCCTGAGTGTTATGGGGCTTGGGGGGAAGGCCAGGGCTGTATTGCATATTCATGAGTTTATTTACATGCTAGGTCTTCATGGCTGTCTGTGTGTATGTTCAGATGGGAGTCATTGTGGAAAAAAGCAGCGAATAATTGAACCCGTAAAGAGAAAAAAACATGAAGTGGCAGAGGTTCAGTGTATGACAATAATAGTGATGTTTCACAGGGCAAAATGCTAGTTGGACAAGATACACCTTGAATGGATTTAAGGAAACTTGTATTTTTTTACAAGGAAACATTAGTAACAACTTTGTAGAATGATAAAAAAAAATGTGTGGTTTAGTCCTATTGTATTGGGTCTGTCTGAGCCCATAGAAGTCCTCGCAATGCTGTGCTTTAGAAGGGTGTTGATAACCCTCAAGTGTTTTGACTATAACTAGTCACACTCTCCCTTCCCCCCAACTGAGGATGAGATTCTTGGAGGGGACACGAGCAGGCCAGCTGACCCAGACTGACCAAAGGGATATTCCATACCACATGATGTCAGTTCAGATACAAAAGCTGAGGAAGGGAGCAAGGATGGGGGAGCATTCATTGTTCTCAATGGCTGCCTTCTAAGATGCAAAGGAGCGCTACTTCCCTGGATGTGAACACCTCTGCTGATGGGAAGTAGAGACTAGTTCTTTTGCTTTACTTCTTTTGCTTTGCTTTATTTGTGTGTAAACTGCCTTATTCCAACCCACTTTTTGTATATCATCTTATAATTTTGGGACTGAGTGACCGCTTGGGCCCCTGGCATCTAGCCAGAGTGAAACCCGTTACAGCTATGTATAGGGATCTTCACATTAATGAAGATGAATTTTTTCCTGCTTATCAAACATTTCTTCTTATGACAGGGTATCCACCTAGTTGGTCAAGGGAAGTCAGTTGATGTAATCTTTTACAATTTCAGTAAAGTTTTTGATACTTTCCCTCACATGATCATTCTGGACCAAATGCCCAGTGCACAGCTCCATAAATACATCATGTAGTGGGTGAGCAATTGACTCATGGGTCAAGAATAGGGTTTAATAGTGAATGGGATAACATCAGACTGGGGATCTGTCACTAGTGGGGTTCCACAGGGGTCCATCTTAAACATCCATCACTGCTTTCGTGAGTGTTGTGAAATGACCCACACAGAATAAATATAGTCATATGTCCATATTCATGGGTTACGGGTCTCCTGGGGATTCTGTGAATCGCCTAATCCCAAGCATGGGTGCATCATGAATGTGCAAATAAGCTCCACCCATATACTTTCTCCCTGCCACTCCAGAGCACTGGGGAGCATTTTCAGCACCTCTCCACATCCTCTCACAGCACAGGGAAGCATAGGGAACCTTTTCTGAGCTCTTTCCAACTGGGGAGACCATTGCAGAATCTGTGGGCTTTCCTTCAGCCACACTGCTGCTTTTGCCACTGCTGCAGTCCAGCCATTCCCGCAGTGCTTGCTTTCACAGCTGCCTTAGTGGGGAAGCTTGATAACACTATGCCAAGCTCACCCTGGGGCTGTGAGGGGGCAGGTGCTCAGCGGCTTCTTGGCCTGTGACCCCAGGAGATCAGCAGCTGCTTGCCCCTCAGCCCTGGAGGACACTACAATTTTCTGGGGAGGACCCCATCTTTCCTGGGCTTGGGTTGATGTGGGTCCATGCCACCAGCACTCTTGCATCTCAGGAACATTCCACTTGGCAACACTGTGCCTTCCTTGCTCCTGGAACACGCAAGCAGGCGACCTGCCTGGGCCACGTACCATGGTGGAACGGGACTGCAGGGTGCCACATGTTACAGTATAAGCCTTCCTCGCTCCTGGCATTCACAGGTGGGTGGTCTGCCTTAGCTGCCTGCTGTGACAGAACAGGACTGTGGAACACCATGGTGCCATCTGTTAGACTACAAGCCTTCCCTGCTACAGACCAGACATGGAGACACAGCCCAGGCTGCCTGCCATGGCAGAATGAGATTCTGCCATGGCACCGTGGGACTATAACCCACATGTTATAAACCTTCCCCTCCATGTAACCTCTGCAACACTCATAAGGGAGTGAATTGTGGCCGTGCCTAGCAAGCGAGAGGCACCAAGCCCCCCCACTCGCAGGGGGCATGCTAGTCTCTCCCCATGGAGAGCACCAGCGACAACCCTCAGCAAAGTAAAGGTAGTGCACATGTATCGACCAGGAAACTCTGTGAATAGCCAAATAATATTCACAGAGAAACAATAAATGAATATGCAAATAAGAAAATCCAGAAGTGTGAATATGCGAGGTATGACTGTATGTCCTTACTTACATCCATGAAGGTAGATTGGAAATGTCTAATCTGTTCATAATCTTTCATATATTACCTCATTGTCAGGATTTATGGGAAGTTATGTACAGTGTATATAATACTCTGAAGGTTTGATTTCCCACATTGTCTAGAAATTGACTCTGGAACTGTTTTTCTGAAGTCATTAAATGTAGACCATGGATGTTCTCTGGTAATATCAATGTTGTGTTCTAAGTAATTACTAAGTAATTATAGATACATTTTTTTTTTTAATTTTGTAACTTTTCTCTGACTCTCTTAAAACCCCTCAACTTTTCCTGCCATTCATTACTGCCATCCCCTGCATCTGTGGTTTTTTCCCCTTATATTTTAGTGTAGAATGGAACTATTTGGCACATTATACATTAGAAATAAATTATGATGACTAGCTTAATATTCCAGCAAACATTGCACTTGTCTCTTTTCTTAAATGAATTGTTCAAACACTTTTCTTTTTTTCTTCAAAATCAGGTGATTATCTTCAAGACAGATTCAGACTTGCACTTCTAGTATCAAAGAGGAAGAAAGAAGGGGCAGATAATTATTTCCAGTGATGACATTAACTTCGATAGTTTGATCTGAAAATCATCATTTTCCCTAAAATGAAAGAAATGTTTAACACCTACCCCATGGGAAAAAAAAAATACTAAAAATCATGTTCATGATCTCAGGATTGTCTCCTTTGCTACAGAGAAACACACCGAGATGTACATTCAAGCTAGATAAACATGCTGGCAGAATTTTAACACAAAAGCAGTGCACATATTAGGTATTAGTCTCTAGATAATGTTAAACAGTTTCATTTTGACAAGCTACAATATACTTTCATTGAAAAGGACCTCTTGTCAGACACAAGTAAAATAAATAAAAAAGGGGGTGTAAACAGGGAGAAAGGAAAAAATGTCTTTGCTTTACAAACATTTCCAGTCCTCTTGAGACATAGTCAAATCAGAAGATCTGTGAAATAAATATGCAAGAATGTGATGAAAAGAAAATGATAGATAAGCCCTCTTGACCTTTTATTCAGTCCATTAACATAGTCCACTAACACTTGCTTTGTAATTAATGTTCTAATCAAGGCAGCAGGGTTCACAAATTGCCATATTTCTGTACATATTTCCAGCTTTGTTGCCATGTTGCTATCTCAGTTAGTTTGCAGCACTCTTAATGTAGCTTCCTCCTGCAGGAAGAAAATTGTTTCAGATGTGAATTCCTCATAATGAAGCAATCCCTTAATGTATAGTGAACTTATTATGCATTGCACTGAAACTAATTTTCTTTCTTCTAGGAATGTATGTGTGCTTAAAATTTAGAGGCAGAACAAATTGTATTCAGATTTGTCTCAAAATGAGGTATTTGGGAATAGTTTAGAAAAAACAGACAAACTGTCACAATCACTCAGTTGAAAAACCTGTTCATTCAATATGATCTTTGCTTAGGTCCTCTCTGCACACACACACAAACAAATCATTTTATGTTATATATTTCATATCCACTTGCAATATTAATACTATTAGAATTACTGAAATGTCACATGGAAAGCAGAAAAACGTTTGAAAACTGTCATGTGGATAAAGTTTCCATGGAAACCAATTTCCTTAATATCCATGTGCTCAATGTAATTGAACTGTAATTTTATTTGAATACCCATGGAGAAAAAAAAATCCATAACAAAACTTGGAAATAACTTACACATTTTTAAAAGATCATAAAAATACTCATTTAATGCACTGAATGTCTCATACAAGAAAACAGCACTATCATTATTTATAAATTTTAGCTGTAGCTTTCATGGTATATATGTTGAATATGTTGTGTTGATTTAGAAAATCCACTTAAAGACCAGAGGACTGGTTTTCTTATACAGTGCTTCTGTGTCACAAAATTGTGGTAACTCCACAAGTGACCCTATGCAAAACTACTTATGATAAAATTGAATGTGGCAGACAAAATTTGTGAAAAATTAAACCAATTCACATGATAGATAAAATAGCCTCATAAGGCTGTCTGATAAGAGTTGACAAAAGAAATTAGCAGAGGAAATAGTCCTTGTGAATAATTGTTAAGTTTATTCCTTAGAACACAAACAAAACCCCCCACCAACCAAACCCTAGAACAAATCCTAAACGGCTTGTTGATGGTTAAGTAATTTTTTCCATCTGAAGGAATTTAGTGCCTTCAAAGTTGCATAAATTTTTAGCTTTTTTCACCTTATAGTCTAGAATCACCTAAGGCTACATTAAAGTCACCTACATCCTTAGTTACCTAAGTTTCTTCAGCCAACTCATATCCTTAGACACACTGTACCTTTATCACCTGACATTTTTGTTTACTTTGTAAATACTCCCATGAAAGACATGGTCTAGTATTGAGGTAAGATGCTTCTAAAGTATGAATACGTATACCCACGTGAGCTATAAAATAAATAGGTGAGTATCTTTTTACTGAAGATGAAAATCAAATATTCCAAAGACATCCCCCTTTAGTTTAAGAAAATGGAAAGTAAGGATTCTTTTTTCTGATCTTTTCAAATGTAGACAGAAACAACCCAACATCCTAGAAGTAGAGACAATATGTATTTGATTAAGACAACACTAGTAATACAGGGGGAAAAGTAAGGATAGAGACTTTATTCTCTCTTCAAAACAATTTCGTTACAAGTAGAACTTTTCCAGAAAGTAAACCAGCATATTTAATCTCTTTCAATATATTCTAATTATTAAAAATGTTAGCCTGAGTACACTGAGCTACATTGCCTACCTATTCAATTCAAGCCATGAGTAGCAAAAAAATTAAAATTTTATTAACTCTTTCCTGGAAGGTGTATTACGCTGCTGATAACTCATCATTAATGTCCCTGATTCTGAATTAATATCCTTAATTCTGGCTATGCTACACTGATGACATGCTCTGGCACTGAATGAAGACCTGATATTTTCTTTGTAGACTACATAACTTTTTACTTTATGTAAGCATACTTAATGTTAAATACAGACAAAATTTAAAGTATAACTTTTATTTTTAGGTTTTTCCCTAGTTAAAAAAAGGAAAAAATCTTAAATCATTCTATGGAAATTCCAATATATTGATATTGTTATGAGATTCTTTGTTGAAATACTAAGCAAGGCTATAACTGTACAGTCGATATGTCTAAGTCATGTGAAGTGTTTCTGGATAGACAAGAGATGCACAAAACTTTCATAGAGTGAATTGTGCAAAAAGGATAAGAGAATGAAAAACAAGATTGAGGTGTTTAAAGACTTCACTCTTATTGGATGCAAAAGGTAACATAGTAAGTAGAGATGAAGAAAAGGCAGAAATACTTAATACCTTCTCTGCCATGAAAATGGAATACAAATACCTCGCTAAGTTTTGGTGTTTACCAAAACTTTTGGTTTTGGTTAAAGCAAACATAAGAGTGATAAGCCTAAATCTGAACTAAACCAGAATGAAAACTGGTAATCTAAAAATACAAGATACTGGAAAAATATTTATTAGATGTTCAATACTTACATATTCTTAGTATTCGTAGCACAAAGGTATTTTAAAACTGATCTTTCTTCCTCAAGTGTGTTACAACTACATCAGTCCCTCAAATATTGTGGAAGGTCAGTTCCAGAAACATGCTGCCATAAGTGAAATCCGGGAAATGGTAATAAGTGTGGTCAATATAGTAAATATGGTAAAGATGCAGGAAAAAAAATGTGATGTATTGAAGCTATGAACAGTGAAGTGCAAAGTAACAAGGGATTACTGTATAAGTACACATGTAAATGTGGATGTGTATCTATGTGTAAATATGCCCAGATCCCTACGAAGACATTATAAAGTCAAAACTGTGTGCCAAATAAAAAGCTGTGAACTCTAATTTTGTTTGTAATTGATCAAGCACTGAAGTAGTCTTTAGATTTATAATATAAAAGTAATTTACACTGTATCATTTTCAAAAGAGGCTGAAAATAGCAGACTCAAATGAGTAATTACAGAAACCTTTTCTACAGATTTTTTTTCCTAAAGATACAGGGCCCTGGGCAATATGATCTAATGGTTGGCATCCATGCCCATGGTGAGGGAATTGCAACTATATGGTCTTTAAGATCTCTTCCAACTCAAACCATTCTATAATTATTTGATATCGTGACTGATTTGTGAGCTCTTAATAATATAACACTAATTTGTACTTGTACTGCATAGGGATGATCCTTGGTCATGTTTCATGTTGAACTGACTGAATGACAAAAATCTCAGGGTAGACTTCCATACAACTGAAAGTACCATAATTTTCTTCCTCATGAAATGTTATGGTTTTAATAGAAATATTTAAGTAAATAACAGTGGCGTTTTCTTAGTTATTATTTTTACTAAGAGTACGCATTAAGACCTGATCTCTTGGAAAAGATAAATTTCTGAAATGCATTACAGTTGACCCTCTTGCACTTCGTGCCTCTCATATTGCCGCTTCACTTCTTAGTGGCACAATTTTTTAGCTATGAAGGAGGCCCCTTTTCGAAACTGTGCATGCACGACCTGCCGCAGTGGCAGCAGCAGCGGTGGCCACGGTACAGCAGCGGTGCAGCCACCCATGCCATTCCGCTGACAGCAGCGTGGCCAGCCGTGCTGTTCCACCAGTGGCGGCAGCGGTGGCTCCACTTTGCCACACCCCCCCCGGGCTCCGCTGCTTCCCCAATCCCCTGGGCACAGCTGTGGCTCCACCGCTTTGCCATCCCCCCAGCACGGCCACCACAGCAACACAGTGCCAAAACAGTGCTGGGGAGCCATCTGCGGGTGCGGGGCAAATTTCCATAATAATGAGCTACCATTCAACATGGAAGTGGTCTTCACGGAACCCAATTAAGACCACAGGTCTGCGATATAGGAGATCTGACTGTAATCCCTCCTACTGGGGCAATTACAATTTTATTGAAGGCTTTTGAAACCTAAATTCATGTGTCCTTTTCATTTTACACTGTCAGGGTTGGAGCATCTACAACCTCCTTGGAAAATCTGTTGCAGTGTTTCACCACTCGCACAGTAAAAATTTCTTCTTCATATCTAACTTAAATTTCCCCTCTTTCAATTTGTACCCATTGTTCATTGTTCTACCACTACAGTTCCTGACGAAGAGTACTACACCACCATCACTACATGTCCCCTTCAGATACTGGAAGGTTGATATGAGGAGGTCTCCACTCAACTTTCTCTCCTCCAGGCTGAACGGCTTCAACTTTCTCAGCCTATCTTCTTAGGGGTGGTGCTTCAGTCCTCCTATCAACTTCATGGCCCTCCTCTGAAATTGCTCCAACAGTTCCACATCCTTCTTATGTTGAGGGCACCAGAAATGCATTGCAGTACTCCAGGTGGAGTTTCACCAGAGCAGAGAGGGAGAATCATCTTCGATCTGCTGGCCAGACCCCTTTTTGATGCAGGATTTATTTGGCTTTCTGAGCTATGAGCATCCATTTCTGGCTCATGTCGAGCTGTTCGTTAGCCATCACCTCCAAAATTTTTTCTTCAGGGCTGCTCTAAATTACTTCTCTGCCCAGCCTCTGAGTGTCGATAGGGCCTTGAGCAACCTGGTCTAGTGTCCCTGTTCGTGGCAGAGTTGGGTTGGGGCTAGGTGGTCCTTAAGCTCCATTCCAATCTCTTAACATTCTGACTCTATGATTTGAGAAGCCAGGCTGACGTGTTTGGGAAGTTCTCTCACTGATAGAGAAAATTGCATCTAGGTAGCTATCCAAGTGAGATTGTTGAAAGTGGGATGTAAAGAACCTAGCAAAATGCCCTTAGTTTCATGTCCCTTGGTCCTCAGGAGAGGTACTCCAGTTCTCTCTTTGTCCTACTTATAGGATAATACATTTGTCCTCTATGTGCAAGTACAGTGTCAGTAACATACCTAGTAATAAATGAGAGGCTTTATTTTGTTTATGTTTCCTTTATGAGAAAAAAAAACCTATATTAAATAAAAATGTTATTTAAATAAAAACCACTTGTAAATGGACTATATTTATCTAAATAACAGAGAAGATTTGTATACAGTGATAACTCATTATATACTTCTGAAAATATTTTACTATAAAAGAAAAGAGGTCCAGGGGAAAAGATCTTTATCCTAATAAAGCATGGTCTCTGGAGATCAAAATTTTATTCCTATTGCAGCAATTCTTTTCTGATATGAAGGTTTTAATTTATGGCACCTCATCTGTAAATTGTGATGAAAAATCATTTCTATGCTCTAGAACACTGTGATGCTCTAGAATACCGTGTTACATATACATATCTTTTGTGTCTTGGTGATTTTTGGAATGTATTGCAGAAATACACAGTGCCATTCTTTTGTAAATAGCAATATTGATTATGCTACAGTTGTATTTTATACCTGTTTTTAAAATTTAGTAAATTATCATGGTAAATAAATATTTTTTGTTTGGTTGGTTGCTTTTTACTGTTCCTTGAATGAAGTAATTCAACTATATTTTCAGTTCTTCTAAAAATACTGCAAGACTGATATGTTTTGAACAAGTCTGACAGAAATAAAAATGACATGACAGAGACTACTGTTCCTTTAAGAACAAGATATTACCTTAATTTTTCTTATGTTTCTCTCCTACGAGACTGAACATCAGGCAAACCAAGTGTTTTCTGGGTAGCAGAGAAACTCTGAGTAGCTCCTGTTCTGAATCTACATTTACAACAGTTTCAGCCATCAACTACCCATTCAGGTTTGTAANAAGATTGACTGGCTTACAAAAATGTTCCCGGATGTTTAAAATAAAAAATCTGACATATTGAAGAAGTCGGAGTAACAGCTGTCATCAGATTGAGATAGAAGGTGACCTTTAACAGAAAAAGATGTCTGGAATTCCCTGGCTAACACTATGGTGAATACATCAGTTTAAATACATCTTCATTTAAGTACATACAGTTTCATCTAAAATCTCAAAACTCACTAGGAATGCATAANTTTTTTTTTTTCCTATACCCCAGTTAAGATCCATCTTGCAATCTAGAAGCCTTAAAGTTAACCATGTATATCATGGTTTGATTTAAAAAGCCAAATGCAATAGAAAAGGGCAAAAAACTTTTTAAAAAGTAGTCACATAAACTCTGTGTCTCAGTCTCATAAGCTCTGCAGTTCTACAGATTCATCATCCAAATTTAATTTAAAGTGACTGGGCTGATGCTACATTGGCTGCCACTTAGGCTCCAACTAGTGCTACTGCTGTGTATCATTAGAATATCTCCTGTTGGACAGAAAAAGAGTCATTGTTGCTGGCTAACACTGCAAAAAGACGTTACAGGAATCTGTTTGGTACCTATATATATATATATATATATGAGCAAAGATTACATACATATAAATAATATAGACAATAGTATAGTGGCAAAAGGAAGATGAGGAAAGCTAATGAAATCTAAAACAATTTGTTAAAGGAAGAAACTTAAGCCGACTCCCCATTGTTTATACGGTGCATGACCTCAATTTTTAAGAAACTCACATAATTTAAACTTCTAATTTCATATATCCTTAGAGAATTTGTCTGTACAGATAAACTGATGTGTTATTGCTAATGGGGGCCCATTTCCCCATTAGTGTAGAAATACTAAGCACATGCTGAATAAATCACTTAAAATTCAGTACAAATACACTGTTTTCCATACTAAAATAATCCACATAGAAAATTAGCTTCTATGTTACACATTCTCTACCTATTTTATTGCATTTTTTTATTAAATTTGGACAAGTACACAGTTACTCTATAGTTTTGAAACCTGGAGAAATGAAGAATATTACACAGGAATATCCATTTATATATACAGTAATGTCTTGCTTCTTTGCAGTTCACAATTCACAGCTTCAATGCATCACGGGTTTTTTTCCTGAGTCTTACTGTCTTTACCACTACTTCATGGATTTCACTTATTGCAGAATCTTTCTGGAACCGACCTCCTGCAATATTCAAGGGATTACTGTATATATATGAATACTGGTATGACTTAAAAGAAAAAAATCCGAAGAAATTAATTGCAATATAATGTTCTTTTGGTGGTTTTGTGTTTTTTGGTTTTGGTATTTTTGTTGGGGTTTTTTTTGTTTGTATGCTTGGTTTTTGTGGGTTTTTGTTGTGAGTTTTCTTTGGTTGTTTGGTGTTTTTCTGTGTGTGTTTGTTAGTTTTTGTTTCAATACAGTTTAGATGTCTTTTTTTCTTGGCTGGTTTTCTTTATTCCTCTACTTTTTCTTATTTTTAAAACAATTAAAAAAAAAAAGATAATTCATAGAAGTGAGAACAATTCAGTTTTGTTGAAGAATGCTATAATTGTTAAACATATTCTTTAACAATGTCATTTTAGTGTATTATTTTTATATGTTTATATTAAACACATACATTAATAAATGTAATGCTGAGCACCAAAGAGGTAATTTTGTGAAGGACTTGGCATTCAAGTTTAGAGTGCATTGGTACATAATACATTTCCTGGCTCTGCCTATAACATAAGTATGTTATATTGGAATGGACTGCTCAGGGAGGTGGTGGAGTCACCGTCCCTGGAGGTGTTTAAGAGAAGACTGGATGAAGAGCTTAGTGACATGGTCTAGCTAGGGGGTGCAGGGCTGGATGATCCTGGGTCCCTTCTGGCCCAGAGTGGCCTGCTGCACTGTGAGGGAACTAGGTTTGTGTTTACCACTCTGGGATGTGTTTTCGGATCTGTACAGGTGTTAGATGGTGAGTTGGACTAGATGATCCTTGTGGGTCCCTTCCAACTCATAATATTCTGTGTGTAATTCTGTGTGTAATTTAAAGAAAGGCTTGTGACCCAAAGTAGCATTACATTACTACTATTCACAGGTTCACAGGTTATTCTGAGTTGGAAGGGACCCTCAGGATCATCTAGTCCAACTCCCAAGTGAATGTCCACCCAAGGATCAGGCCCACAAGCGTGGAACCATGGGCACCAAGCCTCCCACCATCTAGACCATGTCACTGAGCTCCTCATTGAGTCTTAAACACCTCCAGGGATGGCGACTCCACAACCTCCCTGGGCAGACCATTCCACTGAGAGATCACTCTCTCTGTGAAAAACCTCTTCCTAATATTCAGTCTAAACCTCCATCATTAGTAGAAGGATAGTATAGTTATCTTTAAAAAATTATATGCTGGGTTGAAAGTGTGTGACAAAATTTTTAAATGGCTGCACATGCTCCAAAGAATGAAATTCTGTACTGGGAGAAATAGAAGCAGGCAGGAACAGAATGAAGAAAGGAAAATGTCTCATGAAGTTTGAAGGGAAACTTTTTATAATACCTGGTCCAAAACACACCATAATCAATTTGTCGTTCTCTTTTTTTCTAATTGACAGTACCAATTCTCTGTCAGGGTCTGTACTTCATTCATAATAATACATACACCACACAGAGATAAAATGAGAAAAGGTTAGGAAAAGTAGTGTAGGTGATAATACTGACAGAAACTGCATGAAAGCAGTGATTTAATTACTCAGTGAAAGGAATTCACTTAAGCTTTTATTCCAGAAAATAAAAACTTAATATTAATAAAAATATATTTTTAAATTCTAAGCATTAAAGGCAAGTAAAGAACAAGATGGTATATAGTGTAATAACAAACAGCTACATCTTAGGTGTTTTTAGAAAGGTGTTAATATGCATTTTTTTCTGTTATAGATAGCAACTTTATTATAAATTTCAAAGCAATGCCAAAATTACTTCCATAGAAAATTTACAGAAAATACACATTTAAAGTGTAGCTATCCTATAATCAGCAAAAATCTACCAGAACGTAAAGACTGTAAATTTGGAAAATCAGTCTGTCTTTTGCATGTTTTTCTATTTAGTTGGTGTCATGATTGTACATTGCCTAATGTATAGCTGATGTTGGAAGAAAAGTTGACAGCTGTGTGAGAGCAAGTAGCGTCGCTCAGAAGAATCATATTTAGTTATGTGTTGCTAAACACAGAAATTCATGGAATTGATGCTTATCAAAGACTAACAGAAATCATCACAGAATCACAAAATTACAGCAACCCAGATCCACAGGTTCATCAAGTCCACCTTCTGGCTCAGCACAGAACCCTCCCCAAGAGTTCACAGGTTCTTCCGAATTGGAAGGGACCCACAAGGACCATCTAGTCTGACTCCCAAGCGAATGCTTACCCATAGATTGAACCCACAGCCCTGGAGCCATGGGCACCATGCTCCACCTATCCAAGCCTCCCATCAGCCAGGCCATGACACTGAGTTCCTCATGCAGTCTTTTCTTAAACACCTCCAGCAATGGTGACTCCACCCCCTCCCTGGGCAGAGCATTCCAATGAGAGATCACTCTATCAGTGAAAAAGCGCTTCCTAACATCCAGCCTGTCATGGGGAAAGGCCTTTTGTTCTATTGTAAAACTTTTCTCCTTTTTACTGGAACAGACAATAGGTATCTCTTCTTATCTCCCTTTCCCTCCCCTGAAAGGAATGTGAGGAATGTGGCCACGGGAGGGGCTTTCTCCTTTTCACTTGACAAACAATGGAGGATCCTGTATCTTATCTCCCCTTCCTAGCAAGGCATATGGCATGGGGAGGGCTTTCTTTCCTTTCTACCAAACAAACAATAGAGGATTCCTTTCNTATATATATAATTCAAGTATTTCTAAATTTATTTCCTTCTTCATCTTAATTGACCCAGAACATAGCCTAAACCTCCCCTGGCACAGCTTAAGGCCATGTCCTCTTGTTCTGGTGCTGGGAGCCTGAGAGAAGAAATTTACACCCTCCTGACTGCAACTTCTCTTCAAGTAGTTGTAAACAGCAATCAGGTCACCTCTGAGCCTCCTCTTCTCCAGGCTGAGCAACCCTAGCTCCTGCAGTCACTCCCCACAGGTCTGGCTCTCCAGTCCTTTCACCATTCTTGTTGCCCTTCTCCGCACTCTCTCAAGTAGTTCAAGATTCTTCTTAAACTGGGGAGCCCAGAACTGCACACAGTACTCAAGATGTGGTCTGACCAGCTCACATCATGTGTCTGAATATTGTCTAAACACATCTTGAACTCTGCTAGGTTTGGTGCTCTGACGACTTCTCTGGGGAGACTGTTTCAGTGCCCAATCACCTCTGGGTAAAGAACCTATTTCTAATACCCAACCTAAACCTCTCCTGATACAACTTCAGGTCATTTCCTCTGGTCATGTGACTGGTCACTGCAGAGAAAAGGTCAATTTCTGCCCCTTCTCTTCCCTTCAAAAGTAAGTTTTAATTGCAATGAGGTCTCACCTCAACCTTCTTTTCTCCAGGCTGAACAGACCAAGTGACTGCAGCAACTCCTCATATAGCTTGCCTTTATGACCCTTAACCATCTTTGTTGTCATCCTTTGGACGGTCTCTAGTGGCTTGATATCTTTCCTATATTGCAGTGACCAAAACTGCACACAATATTCAAGGTGAAACCATGCCATTTCAGAGTAGCTTATAGCCAGCACTGAGACTGGTTTGATATTTTCAAAACCAGTAAAGGTAATTTTTTAGGTTTTTTGTTTGTTCATTTAAGCATAAAGAAAAAAATAATCTGTGCAAACATAAAATAATTAAATTTACTTTTTTCTGTATTACTGTAGAAATAATAGTAGATTGATCCTCAAGATGTCATCTGGACTGTTCCCAACCCTATCATATCAAGGAAGGCTGCACAGAATAGTTTGAAGTTCTCTGCAATTATAAGTAGATACCAACTTGTAAATAATTTAAAGTACCAGTCTTCTACAATACATCTACCATGACAGTGATGAAACTGTAGAATCATAGAATGGTTTGGGTTGGAAGGACCTTAAGGATCGTCTTGAATGCAAACACATGGCATCTACAGGATGGTCTCAGGATCAAACCCAGCCACCATATTTTTAGGAGAGGCAGGTCCTCCCTGACTGTCATAGGGAGAGCCCTTTTGTTCTATTGTAAAACTTTTCTCCTTTTTACTGGAACAGGCAATAAGTTTCTTTTTCTTATCACCCCTTCAAGGCACGTGGCCAGGGGAGGGGCTTTCTCCTTTTCACTTGACAAACAATGGAGGATCCTTTGTCTTATCCTCCCTTCCCGGCAAGTCATGTGACTAGGAGAGGGGCCTGAGGGCCTGAGTGATGGCCAATGGTATGTGAAGACATGCCCACAAGGCATGTGACATGGGAGGAGCCCGAGGTCCTATAACTACAGCTGTTGGGCTCACAGAAGGGGGTTTGTGGACCTTCTGGACTGAGGAAGCTTCTTTTTTGCCTCTGATCTCTGCTGCCGCCATTTTGCCCAGGACCACATAGACCTTTGACTCCTCATCTCAGTACAGCCCTCCCCCATGCTGACCACTGGATCTCCCTGCAGCCCCTTGGACATTTCAGGAAAGGATCACTGGCTGTTATTCCACTGGTTTGCCTACCTTGAACCCTATTCCCCTGCCTCTGGAATCCCAGAGGTGCCCTGGTTTCCCTTGAACTAGGCACTCCCCTCGCACTTGTTTATTTTCCAGCTGTCTACAGTTGTCATTGTTCCATTGCTTTTTATACTGTTATTGTTGTTGTTCAACCATATATATATATATATATGTTCTATTAATTTTTTTTTCTTTCTCCCAGTAAAGATCTTATTTCTCTCCATATGTATTATTCAAGAATTTCTAAATTCAAATCATACTTCATCTTAATTCACTCAGGACACTGACCAACTTGATCTCCTTTTCTGACCAGTTAACCCGCCTCGTGGATGAGGGGAAGGCTGTGGATATCATCTACCTGGACTTAAGCAAGCCTTTGACTTTGAAAA
Source organism: Pitta sordida (assembly GCA_013390025.1). NCBI lineage: Eukaryota > Metazoa > Chordata > Aves > Passeriformes > Pittidae > Pitta > Pitta sordida. The sequence continues at coordinate 13,584 of WEKX01020600.1, read as the reverse complement.
AGCAAAATTGGAAGCTGGTGATGCTGGACTGTACAGTGTAGTGATTGAACCTGAAAATTCACTATTCTCAGGTGATAAGGCCATGCTGAATCCCATTGTTGTGTTGAATGTTTTTCTCTTATAAGCTAGAAGTTCAAGTCTAACCTATGCTGCAAGCACCGCTTAACTTTAGGTGATCTTTCTACAAAATACCACTTATTTTTTTAAAAAGTACTCTTTTTTACACTTCTTCCTGTACATAAGAGAAAAAGTGTGGCAGAAGATGAAAGACAGACCGTTATTTAGTATAGTTTAGCTACTTCACCCTCGAGAAAGTCTGAAGAAAGGATAATTGAATGGATTGTTCATTGGAAACGTACATTTCATATGAAAAGGTAGAAGACTCCAAACTAAATAGAAACAAAACCCTGACACTTGGTTTTATCGGTGGTAATGTCTTAAAAAAAATAAAGCAGTTTCCATTTCCAGAAATGATTTAGGCATGCAAGTTAGAGAATCATAAAAGCTGACCTTACTTTTTTTCCTTTCTGCTGAGTCGTTCTTTGATTTTATTTTGAATAACATGTCTTGTTCTCTCACATTAAGAAGAAAAATTCATGGGACTCTTCCAAAAAAGTTTGAATGTAGATGAATGGATGGCCTGAAATAGGTCAGAGAAGTTTCTCAGAACTAATTACACTAATATACTGACACTTCTCTGACTATAATTTCAGCAGCACTACTGCCTGTATACTGGAATATCTTCAGTTTTATAGTATCCTGGTTGCTCTGCCAAGAAATGTGATGTTTAAAACATAAATCTCCTAACTGATCCTCAGTTTCTTGTTAACAGCTAAAGAAATGACAATCTGTTTAAAATTATATTCTTAAACTTGTCTCCACGGGAAGCAGAGAGAGGAACTGTACTGGCGACAGCTAGAACATATCTAAGACAAAGTCCAAGGACGCATTCCGGCATCAGTATTTTTGCTGCACTTTTCCCCATGTTTTACTTAGTGTATTGAGTAGAGGAATCAAGAATGAAGAAGTTAATTCAGGCTTAGGAGGAAGAGTGGAATGATGTTTTACGTTTTGGTTCTCAGCATTTATACATATTGTAATATGCAAAAAAATTCCCATAAGTTGATTCTGATTTGTCTGTGATAATGGTAATTGCTAAATAATCTCCATGTATTTATCTTGACTCAGGAGGTTTTGTGTCTTAGTTTTTACCCCTGTCCCACTGAGGAACAAGAGAGCACTGCGTCATTGTTTGGCAGCCAGTCAAGGTCATCTTGCCACGGCTATATATTTAATGGTCAGTCTTCAAATTATTTGTTTCCTTGAAGGGAATTGGATGACAACTCGTGTAGAAGTAAAAGGAAGAGCAAGACAAGAGGATAGAAAGGTACAAAGAAAATTTAAATGGATAGTGAGGTCATCAGGTGTCCAAAATAATATATAGTTTTCTTTTTTTCAAATATTATTCAGAGGGAAGTAGAACCTATGAATTTCATATAGGCAGATTTTCATCATTGCAAATCATATCTCCTTTGCTTCGATAATGGCTATGCCAATTTGTGACAGATGAAGATGTATTGTACCTTGAAATGAACTTGCAGACTGAAGTAGTTTGGAAAACTTGTCTTTTAACATAGTATAAGAGACTGTCTAATATTTATTGATCTTTTCTGTGTGAGTGTACATGCTTTTTGCTTAGTGTCTCACATTTCAGAAATCACATATTCTGAGTTGGAAGAGACTCATAAGGATCATCAAGTCCAGCTCTTAAATGTCACCACTGCCTCCTTGGTGGGAATGGAATCCCCAGTCTCCCGCATGAAGGGCAGGGATACTCACCACTGTACAAAAATGGATTTTTGATAGGAACACGTATTTGAAACACTAATGATATGGTTAAAATTCCAAAGGATTCAACAAAGTCTATGACATGAGCAAGAGAGAAGATGGGAAAGGATGTAGGATATGTAGTGCAGTATATGAACATTTAGAGTATAGGTTTCTGAGACATAATCAGAATTTAACTTGCATATGGAATATAGAAGTTTTTGACACAGCTCTCCTTGACTTCCTTTAATCCTTTCATATTTCTTTGTTTTGTTATTTTCTATTCAAAATGTTCTGCTTTTTTATCTACTTTTTTTTTTTTAATCCTCCCCGCAATACTTTCTAGTACTATTCTACAAGTCTGTCAGAACCCAGCAGTTATGGCTTTCACATTAAATTCAAACAAATGTGTTTCATATTAAGCAAAAAGGTCATGTACATTTTTATTGAACATTCATTATTATTGAACACTCCTTTTGAGTAATAATAGGTTAGGTTATGTGTACATTACTACATATAGCTGTATACAGAGGCTTACTTACTTTTGAGAAAAACACAAGACAATCTTTATGGTACCATATGGAGCTAAGAATCAGTATATTTTTTGCAATTCATCTTTTCTTCAGCTTAGTATCTGAAGAATTGTTCCAAAATATGCAGTTTTTTTCATTAATTCTCTTTTCATTGATTAAGTTAATGGACAAAACCCAGCAAATAAGATTAACAAGGACAGTCACAGAATCACAGAATATTCTGAGTTGGAAGGGACCCAAAAGGATCATTGAGTCCAACTCTTAAACAGCACCACTGCCTCCCTGGCGGGAATTGAACCCTGGTCTCCAGCGTGACAGATGGGGACACTCACCACTGTACTAAAGTGGATCATTCTACTGCAGAACATTAACAGATGCATATGACTAAAAAGTAAGGAAAAAATGGAAAAGAAGGAGTTGTCTTGTAAATGTTTCAAGGACATATTATCAAAGAAAATGCTGTTGCTGTATCACATTAATAAATTCCAAATTCTCTATTAAAATATGAAATATATATTTTAATTTATTAAAATGCTGTTCAGCCCAATGTAGATAATCTTCAGAGAACATTAACAGTACAGAAAAAAAAAGAAAAAAACCCAGATAATCCTGAGTGCTATTACACAGAACCTGAAAAATAGCTATGACATTAGATCTATTCAAAACGGATTTTGGAGAGGTAGGTCCTGCCTCACCAAATTGATCTCCTTTTACAAACTGCTGACTTGCCTGATTGACCATAGAAAACCTGTGGATACTGTGTACTTGGATCTCAGCAAAGGCGTCATCACAGTTTCTCATACGAAGCTTCAGAAGAAACTTTCAGAGTGTGGATGAATAGGAACATTGTGTGCTGGGTTAGGAATTGGTTGGATGGATGAGCTCAGAGAGTGTTGGTAAACAGTGCCACATCCAGCTGGTGCCCAGTCACTAGTGGAGTCCCACAGCAATCAGCACTAGGCCTGGTACTGTGTAATATCTATACTGATGACATGGACAGGGGAATTGAGTCCAGCATTAGCAAGTTTGTAGGTGATATCAACCTGGGGGCAAATGNTTCTTGCAGGAGACTTCAATCTGCCTATCTGCTGGGAACTTAACACAGCAGAAAGGAGACAGTCCAGAAGGTTCCTAGAGATAATTGATGACTGTTTCTTGACGCAGGTAGTGAGTGAGCCTACCAGGGGTGAGGCTGTGCTCGACCTACTGTTTACAAATAGGGAAGGGCTGGTTGGCAATGTTGTGGTCGGACAAAATCTGGGTTGCAGTGACCATGAGATAATAGAGTTTTCAATTGACAGTGTGACAAGAAAATGTATGAACCAAACCTCCATGCTGGGCTTCCGGAGGGCAGACTTCGGACTAATTAAGAATTTAATTGGGAGTGTACCATGCGAAACAGCCCTTAGTGACAAGGGGGTCCAGGAAGGTTGGACATACTTTAAGACTGAGTTCATGAAGGCATGAAAATATTTTTCAAAACAAATATAATTAAAACAAAATTATGTTTTGCTTGGTATTTTTTTTTCCTCATTTCATCATACAATTCTTCCCTCAGACACAAAAGACAAGTCTATGATTTTTTTAATCATAAATTTTTTGGTCTCAGCTGTAGCACCATGTATCACTAATCTGCAATTTAATCTGCCTGCAGCTGACTGTACATTATTCTCCCTCTGGAAGGGCAAATCTTTAGTTCTGCTCCGACCAAGAATATTTTTGACACACAAAGCTCCTGACCCTGAGAAAGACTTCTTTGCCTGTGATAAAGAAAAGAAGGGAATGGTTCTTTGTACATCTTGACACAAGTGTTAGCTTTGTGGATAGATTTTCAGAGCCACAGTAAAGACGAAAGTAAATTGAGAATCAGAGTGAATACCCTTCTCACCCATACTCTTGTGGAAGGCTTTGATATAACTCTCAGCAGCAGGTAGGATGCCAAGAAAACTCACTACACTGATGCCATCTTATACTCCTCTAACAGTACTTCGCAGTCCAGAGGAGAAGCTATTGCTCTTCTGTTCCTCTGTGGCCCTTGTAGCTCTTTGGTCTATGGAGTTGGATCAGAGCACAGGGATAATATTCACTTCAAGACAGGCCAGCCTGTCAAATAGACACAACTCTGATGGACTGCGTCAACTTTGGTAATGACGTAACTTAAGCTAACCTTCCTTCTCAGGATGGAAAATGACCTTGTAAAAATCTGAAATGTGTTGGGTTAGGAATTGGTTGGATAGACAAGCCCAGAGAGTGTTGGTAAATGGTGTCACATCCAGCTGGTGCCCAGTCACTAGTGGAGTCCCACAGCAATCAGTGCTAGGCCTGGTACTGTTTGATATCTTTATTGATGATATGGACAGGGGAATTCAGTCCACTATTAGCAAGTTTGCAGGTGATACCAAGTTGGGCGCAAATGTTGAACTGCCATAGGGTAGAAGAGCCCTTCAGAGAGTCCTTGACAGGCTAGTGCTGGGTTCTTCACTTTGGACACAACAATCCCATGCGTAACTATCGTCTGGCAAATGATTGGCTAGAGAGTGGTGAAATGGAGAGGGATTTGGAAGTAATGGTTGACAGAAAACTTAATATGAGCCAACAGTGTGCCCAGGTTGCTAAGAGGGCCAATAGCATCCTGGCCTGTATCAGGAACAGTGTGGTCAGTAGGACTAGGGAAGTTATTCTTCCCCTATACCTGGCACTGGTCAGACCACTGGCGTAGCTTGAGAGGATCCAGAGAAGGGTGGTAAGGACGTTGAAAGGTCTGGAGAACAAGCCCTGTGGGGAGCGACTGTGGGAGCTGGTGTTATTCAGTCTAGGGAATAGAAGGCTCAGAGGTGTTCTCATTGCTGTTTACAACTCCCTGAAGGGAGGTTGAAATTGAGTGGGTGTAATTCTCTTCTCTCAGGTTGCCAGCACCAGAACAAGAGGACATGGCCTTAAACTGCGCCAGGGGAGGTTTAGACTGGATGTTAGGAAGAGCTTTTTTGAAGGGACAGTGATTCCTCAGTGGAATGGTCTGCCCAGGAAGTTGGTGGAGTCGCCATTTCTGGAGGTGTTTAAGAAAAGACTGGATGAGGAACTCATTGACATGGTCTAGATAATGGGATGAGGAGATAGGGAGTTAAGTTATTATATTTTAAAAAAATGATGATAATGACATGACCCTGAGTTTAGCGCCCATGTTGTGGGTTCAATCCCTGTATAAGCATCACTTAGGAGTTGGACTCAATGATCCTTGTGGGTCCCTTCCAATTTAGAGTATTCTGTGATTCTATGAAACAGCACATGATATGCCTATGAAACAGCACATGATATGCCTTTGTGGATTACCCTAGTCTCAAGGTATAGTGTAGACTGATCTCTACCATGTTGGTTATAATGTACTTTTCCAGTAATTGAGGTCTGTCATCAACAAAGATGGACATAGATTAAAATACTGAAGTGACTTTGCTTCTACCACCCGAGAAAACATTAAGGAGTGAGGTCAAATGTGGATTTTCTTTAGTTTGTTTTTATATAATTTTGTCCAGCTAGCCAATAGCTAGCCAGACAGCATCCTTTATGACTGTTTGGAAAAGCAAGAAAAACAGTCCACATGTTTTAGTTACATTCATTTAACTGCCATATATGAAAGAGAATTATTTTTTGGAAAGACATTTGCTTAAACCGCTCCTAATATTTTGTAAAATCCTGTGGACTAGATATGGACATTGTATGAAGAGATTATGAGAGAGATTTCTTGATTTATGAATTCAAGATTGATTATAAACTTTACTGTATGACATTTCTTAAAGCATTTTCTGAATGTCTGAACACTCTCAAACTGGTATTTATTTATATGTCTTATACGTATTACTGTCTCTATGCATTATTGATATTTAGCAGTTACCGTATATTCTATGTCAAAGACCCAAGGCATTTGGCACCTAGTTCAGTTGCAATATGTTATGCAGTTGGCATAATATAAGCCCACTCAGTATAGGCAGAAGGGGAATTTTCCACCCCGAAGAGTTTACAACAACACATGAAAGTGTGATACCTGATTCTCTCCAAGAACCATGACAATGAGAGCAGCAAAGGAGCATATCATGTAGGGGATGTGGTGCACAAAAGGAGTCAAAGGCAGACATGGTAATTCTCGCAAGGTGGGAGCTGAAACATCTTTTTCATTCAACCTATCCTTTCCAGGGGGACATTTCTGGGGTCACTTAAAAGGCAATTGTGAAAATCCTCCTGTGTGAAAACTCAAGTGAGCCTAGTGCCTGAGCCACTGACTGCTGGAGGTAGTCAGCTACAGTGTGAGTAGCCCCAGATTACCAGTTCTCTCCACTGTCCTTGCAGATCGAGTCTTCTCTGCTAAACAGAGGGATGAGACCTACTGGTTGTTTGAGTTGTTGCTACTTGATGTAAATAGGACCCTGTTGTTTGAGTCTAAAATAAGGTTTTCTGCCGGCTAGTCATCTCTTAGTGGAGTCAGACTCATGGCTGTAATTACTGAGAGGTGTCTCTCCTACATTTAAGGTGATGATGGTGGCAGACAACAGTTTTATTCCCCTGTCTTGGCAAACCTATTCAGAAATGATTTCAAAACCTGGCATTCCACATTCATACTTCAATGGCCAATAAATATTAAACAAATGGATAAATGAATAAATAAATCTAGGTCACTGAAATGGGTAAATATAGGTTAATACACAGAACACAATTTCCTTGTAAGGTTGGAAAAGGCTTCTATGGAAAACCAGAGACATGAATCATGTCTGGTACCCTTTTGTATGTTTGATATTTTTCATACAAATATTTTTCATACAATATTTTTCATACAAAACCATTGGATAATCATGCTTTAGCCCCTGCTAGCAACTAAGGACCACATAGACTTTCACTCATTTCTCCCATGGGAGACAATTGGAAGAAGTCAGAAAACTCGCTGAAGATAGTTAAATATTAAAAATATTAAAAAAAGAAATCATACTAATACAGTCGGCCCTCTTGCACTTCGTGGCCCCCATATTGCAGCTTCACCTCTACACGGCATGATTTTTCAGCGATGTAGGAGACGCCTCTTTGCAACTGCGCATGCATGACCTGGCATGCATGAATACTCAATTAGGCAGTCATGAATATTCACATCAACCCCCACACTGGACCATGGGTACACTGCTCTGCCTGTGCCGTGCCCATCCCACGGCGGCTGCCCCGGATCTGCTCCTGTCCTGTGGCGTCCACTCCAGCTCGGCACGGTTCCCATCCCCTGGTGCCCATCCCATGGTTCCCACTCCAGCTTGGTTCGGCTCCTGTCCCATGGTGCCTGTCCCGTGGTTCCCGTCCCGGCTCAGCTTGGCTCTGCCCCTGTCCCACGGTGCCCACCCTGGCTCGGCAGTGCCGAAATAGTGCCGGAGCACTGGGGGGGCTGTGTGAGGGTGTGAGACAAAATTGCATATTAATGATCTGCCATTTAACGCTGAAGTAGGTCTTCGCAGGACCCGATTAAGACCATGGGTCTGCGATATAGGAGTCCCAATTCTACTAACCTAAAACTGTAAGGAAAAAAGAGAAAAAAGCAGAGAAAGATGACGTCAAATAAAGGTAAATGATGAAAATGGATACCGTTGCTCACAACCAACAACTGAGTGATGTCCCTGAGCTTACCCTCCGTGCCAGTCTCTTCTCTAGTATAATCGCTGAACATGATGCTATATGGTATGGAATGTCCCTTTGGTCGGCTGTGTCCCTCATAACTCATTGTGCACCCTCAACCCACCTGCTAGTGAGGTGGTGTGAATCAGAAAATGTCTTGACACTCTGTAAGCACTGCTCAGTAGTAACTACAACATCAGTGTTTGTAGCAGGATACTCAGCTCTTGGAATGTGGTCAAACAACTCAAACAATGGCACATTTTGCAATCTGTCAGTGATGGGCTGAAAGGGACACCAGCTGCTGCTTTTGATATCAAATTATGTTAAAACCATTCTAGCACATCAACCCTAAAGTAACATCCTGATAGTGAGGGAAAGATTTGGCAGATAAGTTGCTAAACTGACCTGGAGACAGGTGATTGACAGTCAACTGCTTTATACTATAAAAGTCTAGTCCACTTTCATGTGACCAAACTCTTCTAACATAGTTTCCTTGGAGTGTGTGAAGATTCTCCCTTAAAACAGGGATGCCCCTTCAAGGATATTGCTTTAAGTTAAGAGGAAGATCTGTCCACAAACATTGGTATGGTGAATTACATCAAATCTCTATTTAAAACGGGTTTTTTTACTAGCTTTAGTATATTGCTTTAATATAGTGCACTACACTATACATTATTAGTAGCTTTAGTTTTTTATATTGTGTAATAAATAGTTCTGATCAAGATCTTCTATCTAATCAATTGGCTGGATGACAGGTGCCCACCAAATCCAATCTCTCACTCTTCCCTGCAAAAAGGTAGAGGAAAGAAAATATAACTAAGGGTTTCATGAGTTGAAATAAGAAATCCTATACTGATCACTTTCATGGGCAAAAGAGACTCCAAGTGGGGACATTAATTAAATTTGTTACTAATAGAATCAAAGCTTGAAAATGAGAAGTAAAATAAATCTTAAGGACACCTTCCCTCCTCATCCCTCCTTCCAAGTTCTACCTCCTCCCCACGAGCAGTGCAGGGAGACAGAATTGGTGGTTACGGTCAGTTGCTGTTTCTGCTGCTGCTCAGAGTGAGGAGTCCTTCCCCTGGTCCTGTGGAGTCCCTCTCACAGGAGACAGTCCTTCATGAACTTCTCCAGAATGAATCCATTCCACAGCCAGCAGATCTTCAGACACTGCTGTCGTGTGGGTCACTTTTCCACAGTCCTTCGGATGCAGGCTGCTTCAGCGTGGGTCCTCCGCAGGCCATAAGTTGTACCTGGAAAATCCTGCTCCAGTGTGGGCTCCTCTCCACACAGGTCTGCAGGCTGCTGCCANCTCCCTTAAAACAGGGATGCCCCTTCAAGGATATTGCTTTAAGTTAAGAGGAAGATCTGTCCACAAACATTGGTATGGTGAATTACATCAAATCTCTATTTAAAACGGGTTTTTTTACTAGCTTTAGTATATTGCTTTAATATAGTGCACTACACTATACATTATTAGTACCTTTAGTTTTTTATATTGTGTAATAAATAGTTCTGATCAAGATCTTCTATCTAATCAATTGGCTGGATGACAGGTGCCCACCAAATCCACTCTCTCACTCTTCCCTGCAAAAAGGTAGAGGAAAGAAAATATAACTAAGGGTTTCATGAGTTGAAATAAGAAATCCTATACTGATCACTTTCATGGGCAAAAGAGACTCCAAGTGGGGACATTAATTAAATTTGTTACTAATAGAATCAAAGCTTGAAAATGAGAAGTAAAATAAATCTTAAGGACACCTTCCCTCCTCATCCCTCCTTCCAAGTTCTACCTCTTCCCCACGAGCAGTGCAGGGAGACAGAATTGGTGGTTACGGTCAGTTGCTGTTTCTGCTGCTGCTCAGAGTGAGGAGTCCTTCCCCTGGTCCTGTGGAGTCCCTCTCACAGGAGACAGTCCTTCATGAACTTCTCCAGAATGAATCCATTCCACAGCCAGCAGATCTTCAGACACTGCTGTCGTGTGGGTCACTTTTCCACAGTCCTTCGGATGCAGGCTGCTTCAGCGTGGGTCCTCCGCAGGCCATAAGTTGTACCTGGAAAATCCTGCTCCAGTGTGGGCTCCTCTCCACACAGGTCTGCAGGCTGCTGCCAGGACACTGTTCCAACATGGCATCCAACAGGGTCACAGCCTCCTTCCAGGATCCATCTGCTCCAGCATGGGCTCCTCCATGGGCTGCAAGTGGATCTCTCACCCCTGTGGTTCTCCATGGGCTGCAGGGGCACAGCTGCTCCACCATGGTCTTCACCACGGGTTGCAGGGGAACTTCAGCTCTGGCATCTGGAGCATCTCCTGCTCTTCCTTCTACACTGATCTAGGTGACTGCATTGTTAATCATGTGTTCTCACTCTGCTTTTCTCTGGCTCCCACCTTCACCTCCCCCTTAACTTTAACTTTTTTTCCTTCCTTCTTAAATATGTTATCATAGAGATGTTACTCCTCATCGGCCTGGCCTTGATGAATGGCGGGTCTGGCCTGAAGATGGCCAGTATTGCATCTGCTGGATATGGGGGAAGCTTCTGGAAGCTTCCAGAACCTTCTCAAAGAAGCCTCCCCAATAGCCCACCTCCCCATTCCCACTACCAAAACCTGGCCACAGTAACCCAATATAATATTGCAGGTTTGCCATCTTCAGTCACAGGTTCACAGGATATTCTGTGTTGGAAAGGACCCACAGGATCATCTAGNTAGTTGTAAACAGCAATCAGGTCACCTCTGAGTCTCCTCTTCTCCAGGCTGAACAACCCCAGTTCCCGTAGCCGCTCCCCATACGGCTTGTTCTCCAGTCCTTTCACCATCCTTGTTGCTCTTCTCTGGACCCTCAAGCAGCTCAACATCCTTCTAAAACAGGGGAGCCCAGAACTGAACACAATACTCAAGATGTCCTGCAGGACAAAGTTATACTTAAACCATTGACAAAGTTTGGGGCTACAGTTGCATCCAGCTGCACCTAGGTTTCTCTCTGAGAAGAATTTTAGAAAGCAAGGGTGTCTTCTCTACACCATGTGACTCAAGAGGAGGGCTTCTCTAACAAATTTGTCTAAAGCTCCATTCACCTGCAGCAATGTATATCAATGTCATTTTCATCACAAATCCAAAACAAGCTGGAAAAAAAACCCTGTACAAAGTACTATGAAGGAACTTAACTCCATCCCAGCCAAAACCAGTACAAGGTGAAAAAAACAAGAATCCTGTAAATCAATAGCTGTGTTTGTTGCTCTTATCATAAAGACTTATCATGTTCAAACTAATTGCCTCAATTATTATTTGAGGTGAACCTCCACCCTTCGTTAGGATATAACATATAAAACCCCCTATATAGAGTATTACAGGTTAAAATACAAATATTTTGGTACATTGCAGACAAAAGAAAAAATATTGATAAATTTCCTCTAGATATCTCATCACTCATTCCACATAAACCACTTTTGAAATGTAGAAATACCTTCATCAGGGCAATGTAAAACACATACAAAGTCACATTTATATTCTGTATCCTTTAACTTTAATTCTACTTGCTCGTTCTGCACCTCTTAGTGAATAGTTCAGATTTGAGTTTTCACAGCGAAAAATCAGTAATAAAGAAAAATCAAAAATGATTAGGATTTTGACATATATTTCTTTAAATTCTGGTGTACAATATAATCTCTTAATTGTTACAAGACTGCTTAGGAGTTTTTGGTTGGAAAAGGCACTGTTTGTAAGTGTGAACCCTCTCCAGTATTTAGACCCAGTAAAATATGATTCTGTAAAACTGTTCAAAATACAAATCAGTTTTATTCTCTGTAAAAAAAATAAAATATAAAAAAAATAAAGTGGAAAACTTTTCCAAGACCTGCATTGAAAATAAGTATGCCATATACTATAATGTTAATGAAGTAGATAAAAATCTTAATTTTTTTACTTTATGTAACATGTACCCTCCTCCCTTTTTTTTTTTTTTTTTACATATTTCTTCTTATATTTCTTTTTGTCTGTCAATTAGAAGTATGCAATTTAATTTGAACACCAAAAATCTGGAAATATCAAAAAGGCCCTGTGTGTTATACTGTCTATATCAGGTTTTATTTTACAGGAATATGAGGTAGGGTATCATCTGGAAGGGTGGATTAATATCTGCTACAGTTGGATGGTTTCCACTAACAATCATTTCTTCCTACTGTATGTTTCTCTAGCTCAGTGAGAGCAGATAACCTTATTCCCCTTATTTCTCCCTCTTTTTTCTCAGTGTGACATCTGTGTCTCTTAGCCAGGAGCAGACAACCCACATGCCAGTTTCTTTTTGCAATGGCAAAACTAATTTTCCTCACAGTTCTTGAATGTTTGAGATGTCTCCTCTGTCCCCTTTTAGGCTGTTTGATATTTTTCTTTAATATTTGTTATTTAAGTTATCCTGTGTTTCCTGTTCAATTCTGTAACTCGCATTGTAACACCTCTCTTCACCACTATCTGTCCTCCTCCACAATGAGGGTGTATGGTAGGATAGAAGGATGAGTTAGAACCCAATATCCCTTTCTCCTAAAAGGAGAAGAGTATTTACTCCAGATATTTCTGGTCTTGCTGAAGCTGAGCTGATAGACAACAGTCAGTTCCCAGCTGAAATCAATCTTTCCTTCTTACCCTCTCCTCATCCTTCTTTTAAAACCAAAAATGATAAATAACTGCAGTTCTGTTACTTGGGAAACTGTATACAGTTTGCATGCTCCTCTTGAGCATCAGTTCCAAGACCACACACAAATAATAGGGAATTGCAAATTTATATGTACTTTGAAGATATAAAGTCCTATACATGTCCTATGATGACTATCAGTGATCCTAAGTACTGTGTGATTTTTTTAGGGCAGAATTGAGACTAATTTGACATATCAAAGGGAAGTTAGCCTAGATTTGAGGCTCTGCTTTAACTAAGTCAATTTCACACCTGCTCCTTTTGTCAGTCCATATGTTTGTCATCAATGAAAAATCCTCTCCACATGAGCATTTGCAGTGGGAATGGTTATGACACATTTCATTATCTTCAGTAAATCAGACGGTTCAGTCCTTGAACTACTGAATATCCCACATAGGTCTAGCCCACATTGCAGACTTCACTCAGTTATAGTGTAATTGAGTTGAACTCACCACATAAAGCCTATGCTTCTACCTCTGCTGCACAGAGGAATCTTTCTGACTATACTTCTGAGATTGAAGGGATTATTTTTTCCCAAATCTAAAAGAATTTTGATATCATTTAATGCCAGTGGAATTGAAAAATTTGAATAAATAATCAACAAGAGCCCTAATTTATTTGTGATTTCTTAAGTGTTAGCTGGAATTTCTAAAGCTGCACTTTGTGGTTTTGATATCCAAAATATCCTCGTCACTGAATGAGTCCATTTCTATTGTACTTAGAAACATTTAATCACAGAATCACAGAATATTATGAGTTGGAAAGGACCCACAAAGATGCTTCATTTGTTCCCATTCAAGAATGATAATTACACCTGACAACATTTTTACTCTATTATGAAGCATTTTTCAGTTTAAAGCACATTGAGGGCTTTTGTGTAATGGAGTTAAAGGACG
>WEKX01020599.1:537006-547056 GCA_013390025.1 Pitta sordida | reverse complement strand
GACTACTTGCTGTTCTCTCACAGGATCTAAGAAAAATATAAAATGTATTGCTTTTGGTGAATATTTCTTACCCTCCAAGGCAAGACAAAAGTTAAATGCTTTAGAAAAAGTCTGTTATTTCATTACACAACCCCTCTGTTTGATCTGTTTTCTTCACAGCCCTACGGAAAACACGAGATTTTAAATTACACCCTCTCTGTAATTACCAGGCTCTTGTTTTATACTGTCCTGCGATACACAACCCCGTCAAAGGAACATTTTATAAAGCGACAGAAATCCCACTTGTCACACTCGTCTGGAGGTGCCAGGGCGGCCATTTGGCAAGCGGCTGCTCACAGCCCTCCCAATCCATCAGTGGAAGAGCTCAGATCTCACTCTGAACAAGTAAAGACAAACAAACCATCAGGAAAAACACCAGGAATTACCCACGATGGGAGTGTTTCAGGTGAAGGGCAATACCATTTACCATTCACTTGCAATTACCGCTGCACAGCTCGGGTAGCTCATTGTTTCTATCGATTGTTTTCCCAGAAAACATTGGCTGTTGAAGTCTTAAAAAACAAACGTGCAACAGGCTGGACGCAGGCTCTGCTTAGGTACCAGCCTGTCACTGAAGGTAAATGAATTTCAACTGGCTCGGTCACAGACAGAAGCAGAGAAAAAATATCTAAAGGCACAATGGAAATTAAAAGAGAAATTCCCCTGGATGGCTCCAATGCTCCCACATTTTCCCTGGTGAAAGCGTCACACCAGCCCTTATCATAACCATGAAATGGGATAGAGTAACAGCACATCACCTCGTTCCTCACTCCCTTTTATTCTGCCACCTCTAAATATTTATTGAAACCCACAGCCCACGCACTGTGCTTCAGCTACTCATGGCCAACTTTATCGTTTTTCCACACAACTCATGGCCAACTTTATCATGGTTTTCCACACAGGGAGAGGGTAACAGTTACGATTCTTCCAGATTTTGGAAATTATTGCAAATCTCCAGCGTACACAGCCTAATGAGAGCTTGAAAGAAGCATCTCTAAGCTACTGCTCTTAGAGCAGGGATGAGTTTACTCTACTGAAACCTGATTTACAGGAACAACATCAACTGCTGCAAGGTTCAAAGTTCAGAGAAATCATTGTGTTTTAGGTGCTTACTCGAACTACCCTGGCCTGAGGGACATCAGGATGGAAAATCTGGCAGGTTACATAGTGTAAAAAAGAAGTGAAAAATAGCGGGAAGAGTGAGGTTAATTAAACATTCCTGAGACTTTGGAAAGGCTGAGGTTCCCCTTTCCAGCCCAGGCAATGCTTTGGGACAGAGAGGACAGCATCTCTGCCACTAACAAGCTGCTTTTCAGCCTTATTTAGTGTTTGAGTGAGTTAATTTTCCTAAAGCATTCAGCTATGCAGCAGCACAGGCAACTGTTCGCAAGGCAAGTCGTTCTAACAGATCAAAACGCCGTTGTTTTTAAAATCTCATTAAACACATACTCGTCTGTCAGATGTTAGCACACATTACAAAAATGAAACTGATGGTTGAGACTGAAAATACAGCCTGATGTTCTGGCCCTAATTTATCCCAGCTCTTTCAACAGGCTCTTAGGAGTGTGTGATCTATTGCAGCATTTTTACTGTAACACTGAAACACAAAAATGTAGGAGTCAGAGGCAGAATGTCAGGTCAAATTTTTCAAGCTTAACTCAGGATTTAATTGCATTTCGAGGTTTAAGTCAGACTGCTAACAACTGTCTCCTCATGTAGGAGAGAGTATGTATGTCCCACACTCAGGTACACCTGCTAACCCTCTCTGCTGTTACCATTCCTCTGTACAGCTGAGACAGTACCTGTCAATCACAGACTTATCATAGGATGGTTTGGGTTGGAGAGGACCTTAAAGATCATCTACTTCCAACTCCTTGCCATGAGTAGGGACACCTTCCACTATCCCAGGTTGCTCCAACCTGGCCTTGGACACTTCCAGGGATGGGGCAGCCACAGCTTCTCTGGGCACCCTGTGCCGGGGCCTCCCCACCCTCACAGTTTCTTCAACTCCCTGTACAGTTTGGACTGAAACACCATAGAGCAGAATTTTCACTCCTGAGACAAATTTTCCTGTAATGACACTCAGATGGGATGTTTGGACTGTGTCACCATACAAGGTATTATTTCATGACTTTTTTTCAAATACAAGAATAATTCATTCATCCAAGAAGAATCATCTCCTTTGTTATAATCCCTTTTTAAAAGAAAAAGACTGAGCCTTCTTTGGCTTCTTGGACCAACTAGTTCAGCAAAAAGTGACTTTTCTTCTCTTGATCTTCAAATAGCCTTTGAATTAAATACTTGTTGCAGCAAGAGAAAGTTCGGGTTGTTTTTGTCATCAGATTTGAGATCAAGAAGAGACGAGATGCTCCAGGATGAAAGGCAGAAATGCCAGATGAAGGACTGAAACCCAAAGAAGGTTTAGAACAACTGTGCAAAGGTGCTGGGAGCAACACATGGTGCTGGGTTTGGTTCCAACATATGTTTCCTCTCAAGTGTCTTGTGCTGGAGGCAAATAAACACCAGAAAGAACCGGAGGGTTGGTTGGGCAGGAATGGAGCCTCCACCACCCAACCCTAACTGGAGATTTATGGGGTCTGGGGGGATTTTCATTGCAAGTCTCAACCTTTTTTTATTTGGAAACTTTGCCAGGCATCAGCCCTGAGGTCAGAGAGAGACCCTTGGGTGTCCTGACACACTGTCCCCCACTTCACTTTGGGACACTCTTCTCGCCCCTCTCCTGTGCCACACCTTGGGTGGTCCATGGGAATTAGGATATAATTAGATACTTCTCCCGGATATACTTAGATATTTCTCCACATCCACTGTGACCACTGTGCTGCAAATCCACAACCACCTTCTCCCTGGCCCTGACTTTATTCCAAACTCATTTTATTTTTGGTTGGCTTAAAGAAATTCCTGGTAGCATGCAGGATGCTGCAGGAACAATTCTGCAGACCTAATAATATCAGTGATAAAACATGCCCCATCCCACTGCCCAACCCCAAATTTATAAAAGGAGCACAGGATAAATGTTATTTCATCACTCAATGTTCTTTTCATGGAGAACATTGTCCATTTTGGGGGTGGGAGGATACTTTAAAGTTCATCTTTCAATTTACAAGCCCCCCATGTACTTTTCATCAGGATCACATCAGGGGAACCCGAAGATAATCAGGCAGAAATAAGTTCAGCATAAGAAGGGATCTGACAACCTGTGGGAAGTAGGCTAAAATCCATAATAACTATGAAAAACAAACTCAAATCAAGGTAAGTCAACAAAAAACATCATAGAAAAGGTGCAGATGAGAGATAATCAGCTATTACTGCAGTGAAACAATTTCATCCTGAAGAAAGAAAGAAGGGGAAGCAAAAACCAACTTTCAGCCTCAATTCGGTTCATGTGGGTTCAGCATCTTCAGTGCTGACAGAGATCTAAATGCTTCCTAAGTCTGGAATAAACCACCCAAATTGCTTGGAAAGGTTTGCAGCCTGATGGAGGTGGCGCCAGCAGCAGAAAACTGAACTGAGGTGCTCCAGAGAAAACTCATGGCTGGGAATTACTGGGTCTGAAACACCTTGAAAATCGTTCTTCCATTCTTTGATTTTTGTTTATATCATAAAAACCTGTTGCTCTGGATTAACCACTAAAAAACTACCTTGTAAGACACCCAACCATTGATATTTTTCTATTCCTGTGCCATTTCCTGCACTTCATTTGGCAGTGCTGGTAAATTCAGTAGAGGTGTCTGAAGTGCTTCAAAACAAATTGCAGTTGGGGTGTCAAAAAAAACCCCAGCCTACATTTATTTCTTTTCAAACCCCACTAGAAGAGAGAACAGCATGTCTAAGAGCCCACTAATTCAAACTGAACTGAAGAAGTTAAACAGCTTCACAGCACCCACATACTCTTAACTTATAAGCAAACAAACATTATAGAATTAACAAAGAGGTGCCAATCTAATTAAAAGCAATCCACAGATATCTCTAAACACTAAGGGAGCCTGATTAGAAGCTGTTTATAGTCGCTGCTTAAGTAAATTGTGGAGGAGTAATAATTCTGATCATGTTGCTTGCCAGAGAGATTTTTCTCACCTCCAAACCATTCCTTCAGCTTCAATTTATTTCAAGTTCATGTTTTAAAACAAACCAGCAACTCCTGTAGCATAATTTCTTCTAAATAGCGGGGTGGAGAAAATGCACATTATAGCAGTGGCTGCTTCTTGTGCATCATCACAGACCTGTGGGGCTGCCCCAAGGGTTTCTCTTGGTAGAGAAAGAAGCCAGTGGTGCCTAAAGCTGCCCAGCCCAGGACACTGTTCGCTTTTTTGCAGCAGAAACTGATTACAAACAGGCCTCTCCACCAACTTTTTGATGGAAGCTATTTATCCATACCTCTGACGTCATTTCCTTTCTCCCGCCAGCTTGAGTTTTTGCAGAACAGACAGACATTTTTCAAAAGAAAATCCTGTAGGTGCTCCAGTCGGATGCCAACTATTCCTGGAGAAATACTCCAACAGAGAGACACAAAAAAAGAATGTACCTCCCAAGACACAATGCTCTGATCCATGCCTGGTACTATGCACATGAACAGCCAAGGCTGTGGCTCAGCAACGACAGCACCTGAGCATTCTGCATACATTTGGCTCTTTGGGAACACACTGCACATCACACTCTAAGCAAGAAGGATTTTTTTTCTCAGCTTCTTTCCAGGGGTTTTGGGAATGCCAAATGGAGAGAAGGCAAGATTTCAAAAAACACAGAGATCTGAGAAAATAGTGAAACTGGGGCTGAGAGATAACACTTCCAGGAAGAAAAATGTGAGGATTTTTTTTGTCAACACGACAACCAGTTCATACCGGCTGCTGGACAGAGATACTCTAAGTCAAGAGGAAAATTATGAGCCCCAGGCAAATTTGTAGGCACCTTGATGATAGGAAACCTTGAAAACTCCTCAAGTAAAGTGAAAATCCTGAGTTTGAGCAAAGAGTTGTGTTTCTCCCCTTGCATGACCTCTGTACTCTATGACTAGTCTGAAGGCAGATTATGACAAAACCCCACTTTGGAAAAAGCACTGAAATGGGCAAAAATTGCAATGGGAGACACAGGTGCTATCCAGAACCAAGAAATTCCTAGAAAAAAACGGGGATTGGAACACAGGATTGTCTGGCCTGGACTGCCTGGAGATTCCATAAGACTAATCTTGACACATGGAACCTTCTGGGGCTGCAAAAGACACTCAAACACATGAGATCCCTCAGTGCTCAGATCCTTCCTGCTTGGCAACTGTAAGAGTTGCCAAGGGAGGAGGTGGCAGAGCTCTTCCAGCACCTGGACCTGCTCTTCCCACTGTAATTATTTATTTTTGTCTGAACTATTTTATTTCTTAGCCACGGGACCGACCTCCCGAGGGAGATGCCCATCTTCACTCTCCCCCCAGCTGCGGCTCCCAAAGGTGGGAGCAGCAGAAATGTGCCACCTCAGGCTGTGCAAGGACACCTGCAGCCCTGAATAAATCCCTCACTGCGGCTCTTTCAGGAGCTGAGTGGGGAAAATGAAGCCTGGAGGCTCAGTGTGTGGGTGCTGCCCCTCCCCTGCCAATGGCACAGCTGCTGAAGTGCATTTGTTTTTAGAAAGAGTTTTTTCGGCATCCAATTCACAGAGCTTTGCTTTTCCTTTTTCCTTTCCCAACCCCCTCCCCTCCCTATCCCCCCCACCACCCTCCACCCCAATGTGTAAAGTGCTTTGTGAATGGGCCAGCTAAAATTATTTATAATGAGCTAATTTCCATAAAATTGGACTAATTAATTTCCATGCTGCCTGATGAAAATTGCTAACACTGGCTTTTTACTGACAATTGAGGTCCTGCAGGCGGTTTCACACCCATCTGACTGAAGGAGCTCCAGGCTGGATCCTCAGCAAGTGCAAATCAGCAGACAGCTACAAAACCAAGCAGAGATCTGCGCTCATTTACACAGGAAAGATAGTTTGGGCCACTTCACAGGATGTACGGGGGTAACAGTGTGTTATCACCAATTAAGTGCAGATATAAACAGAGAGGCACAATGTAAAGTTACTCCTTCAAGCTTCTGAAAGCCAAGCAAAGGCTCTCCAGTGGCTTTAGGGAAGGTGCAGCAGTGAGAGGGTGGGCAGCTAAAAGGGAAAAGGTAAAATAACCTTAAGGGTTATACAACCTTCAGTGCCTTGAGGTTTCACAAACAGCCAAGGTATTTGTGCAGTCCTGACGGATTCCATATGGAAACTGTCACTAAAGGGATTAATATTACCCTTTCAAAAGGCATTTCACACAGTACTGGTGGACACAGGTCCATTTATGGCTGGTCCTTCTGGGGACAGTTGAGTTGGCAAAACAAAACTATGGTGTCCTACATCAATGGGATTTCACAGGTACCATTAAAGATAGTTTTCAGTGGGCTCAGAAGCAACAAAGTGCTTCTTGTAGCATCTTTGTGTTGTAGGCTACACTTTGACAATATTTTCTAAATCACATTAAGCCTTAAATCCCTAAGCCCACACGCCACCAAAGGCAACAACCACTGGCATCCAGAAATGCATTAAGTTGCATCATGGGCGTGAGATGCTTCTTGGACTCCCAAGAAAAAATTTGATTGATATCCTCATATTATTGCCATCTGAAGTCTTTCCTGTAAACTCAGATTTTGTGATTGTCACACCCTTTGTAATGACAATGTTCACACCTCTAGCCTTCCTGAGAAAAGAGACCACCTTTCCCAGGTAGAAAAATCTTTCAGATTAACACTTGTTTGCTGTACCACAGTTCACTTAAGTGAAGCAAAACTAAACCACCTGCTTTCATGTCTAAATGTTGCTAAATGACACTGTATCAAGCTAATTTTGCCTCAGGCTTATTAACACAAATTGGATTTGGTGCTAATCAGATACCACATTGGTGTGGAATATGGAGATGTGTGATTTGCACTGACTGCTGTAAAAGACAGTAATTGCATTTGTGCAAAACATGGACCTCGTAAAAGGCCCCACAATTACCAGTAGTCACACATCAGCTGGAGTTTATTGGATACTGCCTGAGCAATTTAGCTGCTCCTGGCCTCAGGCCTACATGTTCCAATGATTTACCTAAATTAAGGGGCAGAGGTTTCAGCTCTGGAATTTATCCTGTGCCTTCTCACTTTGC
This sequence comes from Pitta sordida, assembly GCA_013390025.1. Lineage (NCBI taxonomy): Eukaryota > Metazoa > Chordata > Aves > Passeriformes > Pittidae > Pitta > Pitta sordida. Next base: position 539,840 of record WEKX01020599.1, on the reverse strand, counting down.
AGACCACAAGCTCTGCAGGGGAATCTGTGGCTTGCAGGACACTTCTTTCCCGAAGTCTCGTGAGGTGCTACTGAGCAACATCTGGAGCAGCTGCAATGTCGTGTCCACCTCCACCACCCAGAGGGGGAATCCCACCTGGTGGGGCTGCGGCACGAGAAGGGGGTGAGAGGTACTGTGTGGATATCCTGGGCACTCCACGTGCTCCTGTCACAAACAGGCTGCTGCCTTCCAGGGGAACACTTCATCCTGTGTGCTCAGCACTGAGCTCTCTCCTTCAGCACTGTCCACTGTAAATGCAGGGATTTTTATCACTAATAGAAATGCCAACCCTTTTTTGCCAGGAGCAGCTCTTCCCAAGAGCACCAGAGCTACCTATTGCATTGTGATACATAAATATTCATATTCATACTTACCACACTGCATTTATTACATTTTCAATGGCAATTACTTAAATGCTCAGTTTCCAAGTGTTTACAGCACCCTCAACATAAGGAAATGCAACTGCACGAGTCCTGCAAGATTTATCCCCATCTCTGGCAATTGATGGAAAACCTTTAAGAGTTCATTCAAAGGGCCTCATTTCTATACTGTCTTTATGCTCCCTATTAGTTGATCACACACCAGGCACAACTGCAGTGGAGATTTATGTGAAAATATATATGTAATCTAGCTATAACGTTGATATATGTCAAGTTAATATCTCTTTCTCCTTTTATTTCCCCTCTTGCCCTTATAAACACACTTCACTCTACTGCAATATTAATTATGATTTTTCTTTCCCTGCATGTGGCTACATTTGTCTTTTGCTTCTATTTACTGCTTCATGACAGCTGGTGAAAAGACAGTCCATAACTCTTTCCCACTCCCAGGAAATCTGAATGGATGACTCGCAAGAAAAGAAGAGGAATTTAAAAGGTTATTAGGCCATGGGTGATGCTGGACAACATTTTCCAAAGGGGCAAGGTCTGATGCCCGAGTAGCTGTGTCTTTGCCNATTTAAAAGGTTATTAGGCCATGGGTGATGCTGGACAACATTTTCCAAAGGGGCAAGGCCTGATGCCTGAGTAGCTGTGTCTTTGCCAGTCTAAGCACTGCACATTCACAGAGTNGTGAGGGATCTAGGTTGGTGTTACGCTCTGCGATGTGCTCTCGGTCTCTGTACGGGTGTTAGATGGTGAGTTGGACTAGATGATCCTTGTGGGTCCCTTCCAACTCATAATTTTCTGTGATTCTGTGATTCTGTGATTCTAAGCACTGCACATTCACAGAGTAAGTTCTCCCTGTTTCACTAAAAGGAACTTTTTGGAGTGCTATTAATATTACACACTGCAGCCCAAACAGACAGACTTGTTAAGAGAACATATCACTGCCCGTGACAGAGGTGCTCATGGAAATACAATTAAATCCTTTCAAGAGAGAGAAAGGTGCTTTTAATCAGGAAACAAACTTCCCCGACTTCTGAAAGGAAAGAATGTATCATTCTTCTCAAGAAAAGGTTGGGGTTTTTTCTGGAGACCATGGCAAATTCAATCTAGAAAAATGTTAAAGTGCATTAAAATCTTTTTTTTTTAATGCAACAGCTTTACTTCATTTTGCCTGTTATCCACTGGATACAGAAAACTTCTTATACTTCTCATTAGACACTATTTCGTGTTTCTTCCTTCTCTGCCAGCAATGTTATTTCCTTTCAGACCTCTTTTTACTGCACTTCAGCGTCTTCAGCTCACGCTCCTGAGGGTTCTGCACTGGCCAAATTTGCAGCCAAGCTCCCACCAGCTCAGCTCATCCAAATCCCACTTGCTCACATTTTAATATTTCATTTGTTTCTTACTGATCAAATCGGCACATCACTGAATGAACTGACCCAACCAGTCCCACTGCTGCTCTGATTTCATCACAAACAATGCTGTGGGAAATGACGATTAGTGTAAGGTGGTTTGATTTTAACTTGGGGATGAGGGAGACAATGAGAAACTCCTGTTGGGTTTTTTGGGAAGCTGGATATTTAAAAGTAATCTTTACATTGCAATTACTTGGCGCTCAAGATACAAGGGCTTTTTTATTAGTTTTGTACAAAGCTGAAACCAATTCTCTGTTTGTTCCACCAGCAAATGAAAAAATCAAACGCAGGTACAATCACAGCCGCCCAAGCACTGCTCCTTAATCCTGACGAGGTTTTTTACTACAGCCTCAGTCAAATTGCACAGGCGGGATAGTTCTCACATCTCTCTCCGGGGCTCATCAATAGGAAACAACTGATTAGTCCTTAAGCTGTGCTGCGGCAGCTCCCCCTGACCACAAGCGACGCTGTGGCTGGAGACTGGGATGTGCCAGGTGGCTGCCCAGCACCACCCCTGCTGGAGACCTGAGAGCTGCACACAGGGTGGATTTGATCCGATTAAGGAAAAGCCCCAGCCTAGGAGCCTTCGCAGTGAGAGCTGGGGGAGTGCTGCTCTCCACCAGGGCTTTGGGGGCAGCAGGAGTGAGAGGCACGGGAGCAGCACAAGTGCTCCACCTCCCTGTCCCCGGCAGGGATGCCCTCAGCATCCTGCAGAATCACAGAATTAACAAGGTTAGAAATGACCTTTGAGATCATCAAGTGCAACCTATTACCCATCACCATCCCATCATCTAAACCATACCACTCAGTGCCTCACCGAGCCTACTCTTTTTTTTTGCCATTACACAGCAGCTGCAGAACAACCACGACATTGGATCTAGTCAGCATGGATTTCGAAAAGGCAGGTCCTGCCTGACTAACCTGATCTCCTTTTACGATCCAGTGACTCGACTGGTCGATGACAAAAAGGCTGTGGATGTTGTGTACTTGGACC